>RCAB01000940.1:0-11839 GCA_003640385.1 Setaria digitata
AACTCAGTTTGATTAACTAGCCTCAAGGTAAAACCTGGTTGCAAGCTAAACTTGTGAGGGGCTTGAACTGGATGATTTACAGGTGAAAAGTGTTGCGGTACGTCAACTAGTAGACGAAGCCCGTGAGCGCCGCGAAGTCCGTGCTCGTAAAGCTCAACTATATCGCGAATTAGCCGAGTTGCGACGTATGAAATGGGTACTGCATAATCACTTCGAGTTAGTGCTCTAGTTAGATCCTGTCAGTAGCAGCACAGCTCAAATTCCACCTTGTTCCTATTTTCATCGTGATTTGGCAGTGATTTTTCTTTAAAATGTATTTATGGTTTGAGATGATTGATCTGAGTGTTATCGATAGCTTGTGAGATGAGTGCTTCTTGAAATGGTAGTCTTGTCAGACAAACTTTTGGAACTTAAATATAGGATATTCTCTATCTTTCTTATGGCATAATAATCATTCAATAATCTTCAGCATCCTTGCTATTTTGGGATGTTTTTTTGAATGTTTTTGGAATAAATTTTTGATTTATTTCTTAGATATGTCGTATGAAAGTTCTTACCCTGAAGCTTCAAATACTCTCGTTCCTATAAAAAATTCCTCTATTTGTTTTACCATTTGAACTTCATGGTTACTTTAATGAAAAGAACAAAGACAATTACTGAATCATAATATATCACAGCACAGTAACAAGTGCACTCTCTCTGTTTGAATTTTATCCTTATTGTTGCAGTTGCTGTTAAGAGCTTATTTATAATCAGTCTTCAAGCTTCCCGGGAAATTGTTCATTTACCCTTTCGTAATTAAGCTTTTCTTCGGTGTATGGTTTTGTTCAGTCAGCTAACTTTTTGTTTACAGTTTTCTAAAATTCATGACAAATTATTTGGATTCAGCAAAGATTAATTAATGAGTAGGTTTCTTGACAAACAAACTTGAAAGGATTAGCTGGATAGTTTTGATCATCCCAAGGTTAAATCATTTTTTGTGTTTGCTAAAAAAAAACCAGCGATTTATTTTTTGAGAGTAATTGTTAAAATGGTATTAATATTCGAACTTAATTTTCTGCAAAATTTCGTTTCCCGGACTTTTGAAATTTTCGAGATTAAATTGTTGAACAATAATAATACAATACAATATGAAGGAAATAATAATGCAAGGCAAGGTGAGATTAGTAGAGCAAGAAGGTGATGTAAATATTAAAGTAAACTTTGTAATTGCCTGTAAAAATGCGTTCCATCCTGCGCTATAATTAATGCTGCCTTAAAGCATGCTAACACCTGTCATACATCTACTACTCTTTTGCTTAAGTATTTTTGTCAATTAAATATTTTATCCATTCGCTACTACAAATTCATTGATTGCCCTTCGCTACTTCCCATGTTTGTACATAAAATTGAGTTTCATTCGCTCTTCGCAAATTCAATTTGTGTTCTAGAACAAGAAGAAAATGTATAAATGTAGTGTTGGCGTGAGCGCATGTTGTCTTCGCTTTTGTCGAGAGGAAAATCAAATTTAAGGCTGAAGTGAAAGAAGCTACTGCAAACGAATGCAGAAAATGATTATGAAGAGTTCCTTAGCTACAAAGGTTGTTTTGCATTTTAAATAGTATAAACTCGCAAAGAACAGTCGAGAAGTTCAGGAACTTGCTGCAGTCTTGGTGATTCAAAATTCGAACCTTCACTAAAGTGTTCTCTCGGAAGGAAAAAAGCCCGTTAGTGTTGAAAAATCTGGTCATAGTTAAATATTTTGTGTCATGAAATCTACAAAACTTTTTTTTCTAATTAAGACAATAAGCAGATGATATTACCTAATATGATGAAGAAAAAAATTGTTTTATATGTCTTTGTTTTTCGTTTTTTGGTGGGTAAACAATTTAGCTGTCTTTTTGCTCTCCATTCATTTTAATGATCCAGTTCGCTCATGTGGTCACTTACCTAATTACTCCAAATATGGCACTTTGAAGTTAAAAAAATTTTATATGGATTATGAACCAGCAAACTCCTATTTTATTCATCCAGATAATTTTAACAGTTCTACTAAACTTTTTTACAACATGGACTGTTTTTGATGTCTTGTTTTCCTTCGCTGATGTTACTTTCCTTATTTTAACAACAGTACAGTAAAGTTATGGATGTTTTTAGTATTTAATTAAAAGACTTGCTGTAATGGATACCAATTTTATGTATTTTTTTTTCCCATTATTTTGCTACTCTATTTTCTACACATATTCTTCAGCTCGTCATATTAGAATTGAGAAAAATCACTTTTATCACTTAATGTATTCTTCCTGGATCGTTTTGTTATTATCAATCATTTTACGCTTCTTATGTTACTCAACATACCGTTCTGTAAATTTGATGTTTTCCTTTTTTTTCAAAATTAATCTTATTAATTTTTTTCATCAGTAGCTTTACTATTTGCATAATTTATTATTAGATATTTTAAACCTTCCTTATGTATGCTTTTCTGTTAAGTTTACGTTTTCCATTGGCTGTGAATTTTGTGATTGAATTAATTTTGAATTTGATTTCTTTTGTCTTTTACAAGATTGTATTACAGAAGCGAATATGCTCAGTTATAAGAGGTAACCCGAGATCCATGTAGCCGCAAGTTTCTCTCTAGCAAAAAAATTAAGCTGGCCAAAAATGAAGCAAATTAATTTTCTCTTTCCGAATATTTTAATTTCTTTAAAGTAAATATTCACTTCCCAAAATTGAAATAAATTTTAAGCTTCATTAAAAAGTAAAAGAACAAAAGGACTATATGCATGGGTAAGCTTCACCTCCAGTGGCATAGTAATTTTTACCCATTTCTATCAATTTTGTTGCATGAATCGACAAATGACTGAAAACCAGTAGAAGCATATCCGATTTTCAATTTTCAAGAAGATGATGCCTTGTTTCGGCTCTGTGCTAGCTTAATTTTAGAGTGAGAAGCCAGCAAGCTGAAAAGATAATCGCAATCATTATCCAATTCCAGTGAAAAAAGTTACTACATATATAATTAATTCTAAACACATTTCGAAAAAGCAAATTAAAGGTGCGGAATCAAATAATGGTGTAGTTCAATGCACATAGAGATTTCGGCTTTCCAACTCATAAAGTGAAACCAACATTGACCTCACTCACAGGAACTGATAAGCAAACTTCTGATTTTCGTTAAGGATCCGCCGCAGGTAACACGATGATAAGATATGACCTGTGACGTTAATGATACATAGATTTGGAACATACCACATCACACAGCTCAATTCATTCTCCTTAGTTACATTCGCGTCAGAATACTTCTAAATAGAAACGATATTATTAATTGCACAGCAATTTCAAACCACACTCATGTACATTCATGCAATGGTTAAAGATATGTCTGTATTATCAGTGCCTCGGTAGTTACCTAGGCAATCTGCTGTCTAAAATCATTTTTAAAGGTCAACGTGGAGCGATCGGAATCCTTCATGGCCTTCTCTGCCTTATCAACAATTTGAGATCCAATTCGAGACCAGGTATTAAGAAAGAAAATCTTGATCAGCAATTTTGTGCCAAATTGAAGATCGTTTTCGTGTTTTAAAACTTTTATTAACAATTAGGTGATTAAATCGCAATCATGTATAAAATTGAAGTTTTTATACACCGTTTAATATCCCACTTGTGATCAAGAACTCTATATTATATAATTAATTAACAATTTCAGGTCTACTTCGAGAGTTTCGAGATCAGTTACTAAGAAAAAAATTTTTGATCAGCAATTCAGCACTTTTAATAACAGTAAGTTTTAATCGATGAGAATGATCTTAAATTAGGCACAAGATCAAAAATTGTTGATTAGCCATCCAAATGATCTCTCATGAGATATTTAACGGTTTATACAGATATCCACCTCATGCACTTGATCTCGAACTTATCACCTAACTGTTAATAAAAATTTTAATTTACGAAAACGATCCTGAATTTGGCACAACATTGCTGATCAAAAATTTTTTTCTTAATAACCGGTCTCGAATTGGATCTCAAATTTTTGATAAGGCATCCAAATGATCTCTCATAAGATACTAAACGGCGTACAGATATCAATTTCATGTACTTGACCTCCAATTTAACACCTGCTTGTTAATAAATGTTTTAAAATACGAAAACGATCTTCAATTTAGCACAAAATAGCTGATCAAAATGTTTTTTCTTAATAACTGGTATTGAATTGGATCTCAAATTCTTGATAAGGCATCTGAACGATACACCGTTTAATATCGTATGAAAATGATCTTGAATTTGGCACAAATTTTATCAAAAATTTTTTTCTTATTTATCATACGATATTAAACGGTGTATAAAGATTTCAATTTCATGTACTTGACATCGAATTTATCACCTAGTTGTTAATAAAAGTTTTTATATAAGAAAATGATCTTGAATTTGGCACAAAACTGATCAAAAATCTTTTTCTTATTAACTGGTCTTGATGTGGATCTGAAATTGCTGATTAAGCATTTAATTAAGAATTCTTGATCTCAAACGGGATATTAAACGGTGTATAAAGATATCGATTTCATGTACTTGATCTCGAGATGAGCACTTTTTCATAACCTTTTTTGTTTTTTTTTAATATTTCTTCATTTTTTTACACTTTTTTTTTTGCTTTTCTTCATTTTTACTTTTTATTTCGAGCATTTCTTTCCTTTTATTTTTTATTGTTCTTTCCTCTTCCTCCATTTTTTTAAATCTCATTCATTTTCCTCCTGTTTTTTTTTTTGATCATTTTTCCAGCCTTCTTCGATTGTCTCATTACATTAAAACAATATTTCCATTACCAATAAAAAAAATACAGTCAACAGGAGAAAGAAGGTTGGATAAATCAAATTATGAAAAAGAAAACAGCTGCTATAAATTTTATTCATTTCTAACTTCTCTCCTTGAATTTTTCTTACGTATCTTCAATTTCCTTTTGCAATAAAATAATTACTATGCATCTACTTCATTCCCAAAAAAAAAAAGAAAAATCTTTTCCTCTTCTCCTTTTTTTCAACTTTCTTACTGATAGCATTCCATATCGAACTTTCCCATTACATCACTGCCAAAAATTCCATCAATCACAGAGTTGAAAGGGATAGAACTTAAAAAACATGAGAGTTCAATGAAAGTTAAAAAAAATATTGCTTCCCATGATGTTTTTTTTTTTCTTTCTATTTCTAGACTTCTTTTTCTTTCATCTTCTTTTTTCTTTCGTTTTGCAATCTTTTTTGTTCGTCCATTACTTTCTACTTAAAAAGAAAAAGAAAGAAAAACCATTTCCTTTGTATTTCCTCCAGTTTTTCGCTCATAAAAACTTCCACTCAATTGCAAGTGCTCGACTTTCTTCTTGTTCAGGTCCATAACGCAGCATTTTACTCGAAATTTCTGCACTCGAACTCATCGTACGACAGATTAAATTTCATCCTGAAATAGTTAATATGGAAAACACAAATGCGATATTTTAAAGTTGGTACTAAATGCAACAGTACTTATAGTATACCTGCAATGAGGCGTCCCTCTTGCATTTGTTTCAACAATCGAACGATTCCTTTTCATTCCTTTATGGTATTTTCCCAAAGGTGCAGATCACCACACTGCAACTAGTTCAATCCAACTATCTAACAAAAACATCGTTATGTTCCCTCATTTCTTTCCCTTTTTCACTTAAAATATTTCTAAATCCATTTAAACGCTTTCAATTTTTTTTTGTCCTAAATTTTTAACACTTCAAAAAGAAAAGAAAAAATCTTCTTCATTGAAAGAACGATCAAAAACGGTCTAATTTAGTCCTAATGCCTTTAATGAACATTCAAAGAAATCTCTCATCTCAATTAATTGTACGTTTAAAGAAATAAGTACATAAGTTCATATAAATTATAAGATTTTCAGATATGGCAAACACAACCACAGAAGACAGGAGTTAGAAGTCAAGCAACACTACAACAGTTCTGTAGCAGTAAGAAAACTGATGTCTCTGGAAAACAATCACTGCTGAGATCAAACAAACTTCATGAGCATATTTAAATCAGCTGAATCATTAAGCTTAACAGTTGTTTATCTGTTTCTAATATTGACAGTGAGTTTTAATCCAATTCTAATTTTCATGAAACCTATGAACTATTGCTTCTATGTGAAAGTGAATGTTTGTTCCAGACGAATCACCACTGAAACAACAGAAAGTCAATTTGACGTTGACATCTACGATTAGTTGGCAGTTAACAGACAATATTTCCAGCGACCTTTTCTCAATGGTACGTTTTCGGTGACACTATCATTTCTTCTTGATCAGTTAAACATTGTTTCAACTAATATGAGAAGAGCTAAGACAAATATTAGCACCGATCTTTGTCACCAAACAGGAGCGGAAGAATAATGTCACTTAAGCTGAGTCTCTTTTTCTTTTTCTCTATCACTTTCTTCCTTCACTTCTGCTTTCGCTTTCTTTCTCTTTATATTATTATCCCTCTTTCCATTCTTACTCTTTTCTTTTTATCTTTTTCTTCATTCTTCTTTATTTAATTTTCATTTTCTTTTCCCAATGCATTTCTTATTTTCTTCATTTTCATTTTTTCCTTCATTTTCTCATCACAGTAACGTCGGAAAGAAACAAAAAAGTCATTCTGTTGACAGAACGGACGAAATACACGCAAGCAGAAGGCAAAGAAATGTGCAGGAAAAATATCGGAAGTCGGTAAACAAAAGAAAAGAGACTGCAATAATTAGAAGAAAGGATATGAAGGAATAAATTAAGAAAAAATCATACGGACATACTAAACTAAATGAAAGATTTGAGTGAGCGGTAAGCTAGGAGAAACAGGAAAAGTAAAAAGTGCATGTGGGACAGAAGTAAATAAGGAGGGAAGAGATGAAAAGAAGTGAGGAGAATGAATGCACATAAATAGACATTTCAAAGGTGTGAAGATTAGGACTAGGAAGGATGCATTAATTAGATTTAAATTAATTAAAAAGTCGCGAAGGAGTATTTTACAGTAGGAATTTAATCCAGAGAAGTTTTGCAAAATATTTCTGGTGAACTCAGCATTCAGCATCCTTTGTTTATTAGAAAAAGTTAGTATTTTGATCTTCCCTCTGAACTGTATTGCTTAGAATTCGCAGTGCTTCTCTTCTGCACTCTTGAAGCAGTTTTATGGGAAAACTCTCCTTAAGTAAAAAATGTATTGAATTTAAAGTCGCTTATTTGAAATCAAGAATTACCTCCACGAACTTAATGTGACATTTGTTTACGGAACATGCCTTTCTTACAGAGGATGAATGAATACCGTGTTTGCTTTTTTCTCGTAATTAATAATATCAATGTTGATAGGTCTGAGACTGAGATCTTTGTTGGATATATTTCTTTGCCTGATAGAATGCATAGAAAGGAAACGAACAGCTGTAACTCAAGATGTATTTTTCCTGTCTGAATGGAACTACCCTTAGCACGAACTCATTTCCACGCCCGTCAAAATTTCCTCTCAGAACTGTACGTAATTAAGCGTCGTGTTAATCAAATCTATCATATTTCATCACAACGATTAATAAGAAATTTATATGCATTGCTTCATTTTTTCTTGGCTTTTTATGCATCATTTACCTAATTTTCTTAGTGCATAATTTACTTTTTAGTTTTGCATTTTTATACATTCATTCAATTTTTGCAAATTAATGGCCATTACTTCTCATTTCATTCTATTCACGAGTTCGAACTGAGACAAGAATACACTTGTGGTTTCGGGCCTGCTGGTATTTTGGCACGTTTTGAGGATTTGATGTGCTCATACACATTTCTAAAGTTTTCATTGTTTATTAATCCCTACAAAAATGGTTTACTTAGGTGCTTTACAAAACTTTTTGGATTTTCTCTGTAAAACAGGTTTAATGGTCAATTGCATGAATTAGATGACGCCTGCAAAGAAATAAGCTAGAAGATGTTGAATTTGGAATAGTTTAGGGCCAAATAATAAATGTATGCTCATTTAAGGTTATTTTCCTGTGATCACCTAGTAAGTGCCTAGTAAGTAAGTATAGTGCAAGCTTATTTATAACAAAAATTTTCCATTTACCATTCGTGAAATAAAAACAGCTTTCGAGCAATTTGATAGTGACATGTTGTCGAAATGGCATACAATTCTGATCACCAAACCATGAGCTTCTCGGATGACAGCGATTTTGGGAAAACTGTTTACCGCATTGAGAAGCTACCTTTCGGCTTAAGTAAGGCAAAGAGATTTGGTACTCATTGTGAATGGTAATTTTTTTTTAATATTTTCTATCCACTGACAGAGCTTTCCCACAACTGTTAAATAAATGATTCATTGATGTTTAGATCAGAGCAAAGTATACTTTTTTCACCTGTCAACAACCGAGTAGTCATATTATACTTATAGTGCTAGCCTTAAAAAATTCAAGACAGTTTCAGTTAAGTCTAACAATGTTCGGTTTCACACAGTGCGATTCGTTGCATTCTAGGGAGTTGACCCTTTGCAGCTTTGTGGAACCGTTAAATTTTGGGACCAAATTCCATGGTTTACTCCTTTACCTGAACAGTGCACGCACATTACACGTACGCACATTTTCTGCAGCGGACCTCAGTTACATCAAAAATGGTGGTCTTGCTGTCATAGACTGCAGTTGGAACCAGGTTTTCAGATTTCGTATTCTTAAGCCAAAATTGAGCCTAAGTTTGACTTTAGAAAATATAGATTTGGCTATAAATTTTATTATTGTTAACATTTCAGATTAAGATCACTGTTTTAAACAAAGTCAGAGCTTTTCATTTCTCCAATTATTTAAGGAATGAAAAATTTTCTAGATTAAGAATTAATGGAAACTGTTAAGTTCTAAAAAAATTATAGAGTAATTTACTTAAAGTTAAGCTGGTCAAAACAGGCATGCTATTTTCAAGAACATTGTCATCGTTTGCAGTTATCGCCAAATATTATTTGGTAGTATATCATTTTAAAAATTATTTTATCTAACACTTGGTGGTTTTCTTTGAGATTAAAAAGCAAATTTTGTTGCTTTTGCTCGAGGCATTCCGGGATATATTGTATGAAGGTGTTGCAAGCAGTTGACTCGTTACTGATAAGAGGACAATTCGTCATTTCAGTTTTTAAGAAAAAAACGGTCCCTAAAAAAAGATTCGAAGCTACACCATTTAATTGATTTTCTGCTAAAATATGGACCAAATAATATTTGGCGATAACTGCAAACGATGACAATGCTCTTGAAAATAGCATACCTGTTTTGACAATTAGGTCCCGGAAAGCACGAAATCTTGTCTATTCCTTGTCGCTTTTGTTGTGGCAACTAGTGAATCGAAATTTGTGGGTCATTCATCAGTCAAAAATACATTTAAAAACAACAAAGAAAGCAAAAGAGTCTTATTTTCAAGCTCCTTCGTTAAAATAATTTTCCTATTTGGCAGTCATTTTCACTCATTAAAAAACACAGTATTTTTCATTTTCTGACATAATCCGAACGATAAATAATATTTTTTTTCAACAATTCATTTAATTTGTAGTAAGCTTCGAATTACTTGTGAATATTAGGTTTCCGGTCTTGGACAGAAGTAGTAATTAGACGAAACCATACAAGGAGTTTTGGAGTATGCAAAGGCAACTTTTTTGCAGACCTGTTCGATAAATTCATTTTGCAAGTTTAAATCTAACTTCCATCCATGAAATGAAATGATCCTCAAAGGAATTCTGATGTATTAAAAGAAATTCCTTCAGATTGGCCAAGCACAATATCACGATTCGAAAAAACAAGTCGTTTGATTCAAAAGATGCAAATGCTTCTAAACAAACCAATTATATTTGAAAAACCAACCTCAGCATTTGAATTATTCTACCGATATTTGCCAATTATCGACGCTTAAAACGACAATCAGGATGTCAGGAAATACAGTAAAGAATATGAATGGTGTATGTGAAATTAATTGAAGCTCTTAGAAAAGTATCAACTACTAGCAAAGATAACTGATAAATAGCTTGAAAACCGAAAAAGAATAAGAAATGCTAATTTATGCTGCTGCTTTTAATAAGATTTCATACGCAGTATTTTCTTCTAATATCAAGATTCCAACCTACACCCATGCAATAAGAATTGCCAAATGTTGCCAAAAGCATAAAATCCTTCCATATTTCAATCATCTTAATCAAGTTGTCTAAAACTGACCAACAATTTTGGGTGAAATTCTAAACCACCTAATTAAAAAAAAAATTTTTGGTCAACAATTTTGTGCTAAATTCAAGATCATGTACTTATTATAATTGTACTTTTTATTAATAATTGTCAAAGTGGAGATCAAGTGCCTAAAATTGAAGTCTTTACACACAGTTTAATGTCAAATTTGAGATCAAACACTTCGAATTAAATACCTGATCAATAGTTTGAGGTCAAATTCGAGACCAGCTAATTAGAAAAAACTTCTTGGTCAACAATTTAGTGTCAAATTCAGCATAAAGTACTTTTGCCACTTCAGTATTCAGGGATCCCATTTTAATATTTATTTGAATGCTTAGATTAAAGCTATGACTTTTTCTTCTTTTTTCATTATTAAGAATCAAATTATTCAAAAATTTATCTATTCGGCAGGTTTCAAAGTGCTATCTCATCAATCTTCTGCTAGAAATCAGAACTGAAAGAAGTGGAATGTAGCTAAAAATAAAGTGAGAGTTCTAGTGACTGTAATCATGACTGCGATACTGGTTGCATGTATAACGTACGAAGGTTGATAAAACTCTTCGTGATCAAATTTTAGCGATTCAATATCATCCATAAATGTAGCAGAAGAAATTTCTGCCTATTCATGTTATGCAGAAGGTTATTTAACTCAAGAGAGCCGGAAGCGGGAATAATCATTTAACTGATAATAATGAATAATAATAAACAGTGTTATCAGAGGTCTCTCGGAAATAACAGTTTTTATAAGTAAGAACTCTTGACTATTATTCAGTTTATGTCGTGCAGGGATATTTGAAATGGGAGTACTGAAATTTCTGTTGATGTTGATTTAATGATGATTTAATAAATTTGTGAAATTTGTTGAAGAACTTTCATCTCATCTCCATTTAGATTACAATATTAGTTTTTAGATTTCTAACTAACACAATTTTATCTAAGTTTTAAGAAATTCGCTCTATATTTTCAAAGAGAAACAAGGGACAATAAGCAATTGACATCTTAAAATGAACGATTGATTGCTTCAGCTTTATTTTTGATGTCTTTTAAATTCTTTGTAGGCTCGAATTCACCGTACATCACTGTTCAAGTACTTGACGTAGATGTCTTAACAACATTTAAAATCTTACAGTGTTGCAGAGTGATAAAATAATGAAATTAATCGATGCATTTAATGCATATGAACGAAGTGGAATGAAAATTTCTAACAGGTAAAATTCACTGCGAAAATTTTAAGATTATTAGCAGAACAACTTTAATGAGCTACCAGCCGTTTATGAAAAAAGCACAGCACAGCTTCCAACGCACTTCTAATAACACCTCTTCAGCTGCAATAACGGTAAATCAGAACCGATTATCTGTGAAAATTTTCTGCGCTGCAGAGAAATTTCAAATTTTTCTAATGGAATGTTGGGAAATTCGAAGAGAAGAGAGAGAAAGCAGTCAAGCGATTTGAATTTTTGCAGTTAAATCGATAAATTAAAACCTATTGCACTATTTAAAGATTCTAAAACTTTGGTATGTCCTAAAAACTATGAAATAAAGCATTAAAATTTGCCATGATGATATGCACTAATAAAAGAGCAAGCGAGAAGTTTATTGTTGTTTTAAGGATAATTACTCAGTCGAGAAGAAAATAATTCACTTTCAGCTC
>RCAB01000941.1:0-11812 GCA_003640385.1 Setaria digitata
ATTTCACGACGACATCCAGCAAACACTGTTAATCCATTCAGAAGGCAACGCTTAACCAAATCTCTTCCAAATCCTGAAAACTGTTTCTTCTTCTAGGCTATTTTTTTAAAGGAGACATTTTTGATCCGTTTTCAAACAACCAATTAAGTTTCTGAATCATTTCTTTCGTAGAAAACATGTAAATCTTACCGTTTCCGCATCCAGTGATTAATACTGCCTTTTTATCAAGTCCTTTAATCGTTAATTTACGACCCAATAAGTCATGAGCAACATATAGCAAGGCTAGTATCACAAATATTATTGCTAGCATAAAAATAATTCTTCTGCACTTAAATGAATTTTTAAAATTTCAAAATCCAGAACTTGTAATATCAGTAAAGAGTATTAAATAATGTTTTTGTGTTAAGGTAATATCCAACCAGTAGCAATGTACCTAAGGTGCCGATACAGCTCTGAAAGTTTATACACCCTTTAATGTGCCAGAGTAAAAAGGTTAGTAATAGTAACCAAAATTTTAGGTTTTCGATTTCTAATACTTCAGTACGAATGGATTTTTTTCACCAAATTTAAGCACTTGACAGTGTGGTTTTTTTTAAACTGTTACATCTTTCGCACTGTAAACGTCACTAAGTGGAGTTTAGTAAAAGTTGAAACAAGTTTACTCTTATGAGATTAATTTACCGCGATCAAACTTGTTTGCCAGTAGTTGTTTATTTTTTTCCCAGGACGTTCATTTTATTTCCAAAACTTGATATGAATACTGCGTGACTTAAAAATGATTGGGTACTTTCCGAAGATGAAAGCTGACTTTTAAAAGAAAAAATGTGGAGATGCTGAGCAAAAATAATAAATAGAATAAGCTTTCGAATGAGGCGCTGGCGAGACTTTGAAGTCAGACAGCTACAACAAAATGACTTCCAATTTTCCATTTCAGCAAATTTAGAAAGCTCAGAAAGAGTCCTCCAGAATTTCGTCACCATAGCTCTAGATAGAAAGAAAAAAATTAGTAATCTATCAGTAATGAACAAATTCTCTACAAAAATATTGTATTCTATTTTTTTCTTTTTAAAAATTTCTATTTTCCAGTCAAAATATGAAAAAATTAAGGAAGGTTTGAATTTCAAGGCAGCGATAACAAGAGTTTAAAGTAACAGAGAGTACTTTTATCGATAAAATACTACATGATAAAAGTCGATAGAGAATTTATAAATTAATATTGTTTATGCTGAAATTTTTCCTAAAAGTTTCTTAAGATTTTCTTACCTCTTAGAAGAAGTCGAAGCGGTCACTGCAGGTCGTGAATGCTTTTTCTTAATTTTATTAGTCTATAAATAATAAGCTTATTTTAATCCTTCGTTTTGAAATATTGCACTGAGATATTCTCTGCTTTTGAAAAATCATTTTCAAAAATCGAATAATGTAACATGCAGTAGTGCTACTATTTGTCGTACCAATCCAGCGCTTATATGCTTTTAAAAAGTGTGACTTCATTATCAGTAATAAGCAACAAATTTTCTTTTTACAGAATTTTCTGCTTTGCATAGTTTCTTTTAACTCATTCTCAGCAAAATATTTCAAAATGATTGAAAATTGATTTAAAGAAACGAATTGTGACTTTTAGAGTGAACGCTATAAAGGTTACAATGAGACATTTTAAAACCGGAATAATGAGAAGTCAACATGTATTTATTGTGGTAAATACAGTGTGATGCCGGGCTTCGAAAGCGATGTGTGTAAAATAAGAAAAGGATTTGAAGATAAAAGATATCAACACGATTTTACTACTGCTCCATAGTCAAAAAAAAAAAAATTGAACTTGCACATTCATCGGCCAAATGGTTCGTGGCTATCATAACCTGTGCTTAAGCAAATAGTTTTCCGCAAAAGAAAAGAATTTGCGAAAGAACTGATTTCAAAGGGTCATTGATGATTATTACTGTTCGAAATTATCGTTCGAAACGCCCGAAGCTTTTGTTTCAAATCGACTAAGATTCATTAATTTTGTAAGCCTTGTATTTAAAAAAAGTAAAATACTGCTTGGATCTGATATAATAGCAATTGAAATATGCTGCATGCAAGTATTGGTTTTCAATGCTTAAGTGTTTGATTCCACAGAAGAGATTAAGATTTAATATTTTAGAGTAACTTTTTTCATTGCCATTCCTTTGCAAACATTGTCCGTATTCGTTTCTACTAGTATATTCTCAACTTTATATCATAAATTTACCGATGGATACGACTGGAGCGCCGTTATAAGCGTTTAATGAAGCAGAATACAGAATACATGGAACGCAAAAGGGATTAGAATACTTGCGACATTTTGTGCTACAAGGTATTTCACTCTCGCACGTGACCCTCACTTTTGTTTTACGTGGCCTCATTTTTTGGAACAAAATCCGGAAATTTTCGTCTAATCATGCGTCATACGTGAAATCAATTCTTGAGTAATATTCATAAAACAAACATTATTGCACTTTATCCCTTTTTTTTTTTTATGAAAATTAAATATCTTAGTATGGGACGCAAACAAGAGCAGCTGCAAGTGTTAGAGTCATCACAAATCACCTTTTCGCAGTTCCTGTTTCGATGCAAAAAATTCTGCAGTTTTATACAAAATCCAAAAGTTGAATTAATGAAAAGTCACTGATGTTACGGTCCACAATTATTTACCATGATCTATCCATTTTTTCGGTTCCATATATTCTCTAAAAATGGACTGCATGTGTGCAGGTAGTTGATGTAGCAAATTCCTTTTTCATTTTGCAATATACTATAAATTTGGGTATCATTCTCGAGAAAGCATAAAGTGATATGAATGAACACTTCGGTTCATAGTAGGCTCAACAATCTTTCAACAAAAACCACTTGTACTTTTTACTTCAACAATACCTTCGATTCGTTTCAAGTGCGATAAGAAAAGGTTTCAAGAAGAATAACAAATGAAGCAAAAAATGATAGTTTCTCCGTTAATTGCTTAGTCTTTAATTGCATTTGACGTTACTCCTCCCATATTTAACAGTAAAATTTCATACCCACTCTCTGGTCTTCCATTGTGCATTGCCAGTATTTCTCATTTATTTTTTTTCCATTAATTAGGATTTTCCTTTACTAACGCTAGATTTCTGATAATACCAATGTTGTAATATTTTTACTAAAATTAGCATCTTAAAATTTGGGAAAAATTTTCACTCAATTGTTTCTGATGCCTATTGATATAATAATAATAAAAAAAAAATTTGCAAAAAAAAATTTCAGACGTTCTCAATATTTAACTTTATGTCTATCAGGTCTTTGAGTCTAAATGATTGCAGCACGGGGGAATATGTTTGTTGTGGCAATTGTATTTGCGACGTTAAGTCTTCTTTATGCCGTTTTTGATTTTTTTGGCCGGAAATCGACAATTAAAGAAATTAGGAGAAAAGCCGTGTTAATCACTGGATGTGGGAAAGATGAGCTTTTATTTTCACAAAAAATTAATTGTAATTTTAAAAATGATGCATTAGTACATGAATGGTTTTAAAAAATCCATTGTATAAATTGCAAAATTCATAAAATAAATAAAAACAAATGGGAATAAAGGAACTTTTTTAGGATTTGGCAGAGATTTGGTGAAGCGATGCCTTCAGAATGGATTAACAGTTTTTGCCGGATGTCGCCAAGAAGTTGTAGGTATTTTTAATTAATTTAATGTTAAAAAAAAAAAAAAAACCCTTTTCTAGATTATTAGAAGAAACTCAAAAACAGGAAGTGAAATACCACAAACTTCATAGAACTAATAAATAAAACTAGTAAATTATTTAGCACCAAGAACTCTGCAAGCTTTCAGAGTGTGAAAGAACTGGAAGAGAGTTATAGTTCAATTAATCGAGGTCGACTATATGCATTCCAGATGGATGTAACCGATGATGATAGCGTTCGACAATCCAGAAGGCTCGTCGATGCTGTATTGAAGGAAAAGAATCTCGGTTAGCATGTTTGCGTAACAAATAATGTTGTGAAAATTTTTTTTTTCACTTGGACTTTTTGCTTTTAAATGTTGATAATTTTTCCGTATAAAGTTGATCACTGCGATATGCAGCGGCTTTTTCCCTATGTCACTGTCAAATAAACATTTTCTCCCGATAAAAAACTTGGGTAAAATATAATTTGGTGTCTCGACATCGTTCTAGAATGTATTGTTTTGCTAATCATTTTACTTGAACAATATCATGTGCTAAAAGTGAAAAATAAAAATTTTGGAAACTTTTTAACTGAATTGGAAAAAATATACTTGATTGCAAATATTTTTTCCAGTTCTTCATGCTTTAATTAATAATGCTGGGAAGCGTGGCAATATCTTTTATGATGATTTTCTACGTTTGGAGGATTATAAAGAAGTATGGGATGTGAATATGTTAGGCGTTATCCGAGTAACGCATGCATTTCGAGATCTCATTAAGAAGTCTAGGTTTTGCATTATACATATTTATTAAAATAAATTTAAATTAAAATTTTTTCTCACTTTTTTTAAAAATTTAATTCCTAATTGCAACTTTGGCGAATATTTCTTTTCCAATTCGATTTTATCTCTGTTGATTCCTGCTTCAATTTAGCAACTTGTAAAAATGTATTTGGATTTTTTATCAAATTTTGATGGTTAATTGACTTCAAGATTTAAAATTTAGACAACAACATTCTTTCTGGAAAATTTTGCTTAATAATTCAATGAAATGTTCTTTTTGATTTAGTTTCGTTGTCTTAAAAATCCTTGTTAATTAAACCTCATTCTGCTTTGTATTTTTCTCATTCTCTTAGAGGCCGAATAGTTATATGCAATACTGGTATTTTATTATTTGCGCTACCAACTTATGGCCCTTATGCCTCTTCAAAGTATGCTCTCCATGGTTATACCGACGTTATCAGGTATGAAATTACGGATCTTTTATTCGCTTTTGATTTCAAATGACATGTCCAGAAAATAAGTTAAAGGCATGAACTGCAACCATATGGGGTTGAAGTGATAGAGCTTGTTCCGGGATCCTTTGAAACTGGGATGCAAAATATGGAAGACGTATTCAGCATGATAGATGTGGTGTGGCACCGAGCCTCGCAAGAACTACGCGATGAAGTTGGTGTCAATTATGATGAAAAAGGTATTTTATTTTAACCTTCAGCTGTCATTATAGTATTTGTAATTTCTCGTATAATTATTTGTGATAATCGCAACAGCTTCTATACCAAACAAAAACTTTATAGCAAAAGCATTTTATAAACACTTGCGATCAAAGGTATTGGAAAAAGATACAACATGGGTTATCGACGCTTATTACGAAGCTATCGTTGCGAGACGTCCCAAACTTCTATATCGAATCGGCTGGGATGTGATAATCCAGTAGTAAATTTATTTATTAGGAAAAAAAAGAATGTTAACTCTTTTTTGTCTAGAACTGAGAAAAGAGGATCTTGAAAGTTTGATTTCGTTAGCTATCAAATTTTACTTTCCGTTAAGCATTTAATCTTTCAGACTATTTTTGTGACTGCTCTTATTACGTTTACTTGCAGACTGTATCCATATTCGTTCCTTCCGGTACGCCTACAACTTTATGTCATGAAATTATTGATGTATTTGACTGGAGCACCTTCAAGAACAAAAGCGAGATGAAATGCGATTTCAGATAAGAAGGAATGTAAAAGCGACTAAAGATAGCTTAACATTTTATATAGATAGCAAAGCTCATTTTTTACATGAAAATGAAAATTTTAGCTCTTAAACCATTTCAATATGGAATTTGGTTAAATAATTTTCCGATATTTTTCATAGGTATAGTTTATTCGAGTTGAAGTTTATTTTAGCATTACATTTCTAAAATAAATGTGCTGTGATTGATTTCCAAACTAAGATCTTAATTATGAATATTTTTTGGCATAATATAAAATCACTGAAAGTTAAAGAAAGACACTGATGTCGGCAGAGTATTAAATGGATCTGCACATAGCGAAAACTGTTTGGTTATTTGCAGATCAGCTAATTGCACTAGTTTATCTTCAAGAATATGAATAATTCGACTTTTTGCCAGATGACCATAAGAGGTATTAGGATTCTTGAGGATCAAGCAGTTGAATTTCTCATAAAAAAAAAGAAAACGAAGACAAATACGCAGTCAATTCAAATTGAACAGAAAGCAATGTTGGAACATACGAAATGTTTACTTCTGTAGAGACTTCCTTTCTTGTTGTTGTTGTTTTTTTTTTTTTTTTTGTTCAAATTTGACAGAAGATACTAAGATTTTCCAGTATGACTCTTATCGCATCGGTTAAAATGATTCACATTATGCAATAACATATACGAATATGCGAACACTTCGCGGATAAATAATTGATATTTAGAAATAATTTATCAGCATAAATGCGTATTTTTATCTTCTTCACTGTTAGCGATGAAATTTATATGAGATGAATGCAAAAGCTTAATTCATCAATATTATATGTATGAAAAATTAAATGAAAATTTGCCGATTTGGTTGCAAAATGGTGAGTGACGTGGAATAAAAGTGGACACGTGAGAGGTGAAATACGTTGTGGATAAAATGTCACAAGAAGTATTTTAGTCAGTCTTGCATTCCGTATTCTGGAAACGTGTAATCTGTTCCAGTACCATTGGCAACGGTGCACCACTTAGATACAACACCATCTTCATGACATAAAGTTGTAGGCGAACTGGAAGAAGCGAATACGGATAGTATCTGCAAAGGACTGACAATGAAAACAGTTACTCGACCATGTTAAATGCTTATTTCAATTGCTATTACCTTGGATCCAAGCAGTATTTTTCTTTTTTCAAATACAGGGCTTAAGCTTACAAAATTAATGAATCCCAGCCGATTCGATACAAAATCTTCGGGCGTTTCGCAACGATAGCTTCGTAGTAAGCATCGATAACCCATGTAACATCTTTTTCAGTGGTCTTTGCATTCAGTTCTTTTACATAAGTTTTTGCTGAAACTATTTAACTGCACAGATTATAATGGCGGCAAATCATTTGGCCGGTTAATGGACAATTTCCGCCTTTTTTCTCATCTATGTTTGAGGCAGTGCTTAAAATCGTAATGAAATACCTTTATCCTTAAAATCTTTTCCATATTCATCACACATTTCTTTTGGAGCCCGATGCCACACCGTATCTATCATGTTAAATATTCTTTCATTTCTCGACATTTCGGTTTTAAATCGTCCCGGAAGAATCTCTATCACATCTGCACCGTATGGATGCAATTCATGTCTTTAATTCACTTTTTAAATATTTCAAACAACTGCGAACTTAAAATTTTTAAACGAACTTAAACACGAGCAAATAAGTGAAGCAATAAATTCATACCTTATAACAGTAGCATAGGCATGAAGTGCATTCTTTGAGGAACTATAAGGACCATGGCCTGGTGCATCAAATAGTATGTAAGCACTAATGCACATCACTATTCTTCCTCTAAGAAAGTAAGAACAAATCAAGATCTAATATTGAAGTTGAATTAATGCAAAATTTTCGAAAGTGAGTGATAGACAATAAAAACATTAAAATGACTCAGTTCTTCAATAAGCATATTACCCAATTAATTAGAGGCATTTGTATCATCTCAAATACTGATAAAATAGAGCGAAGATTAACGTTATAGGAGCTAGCTGAAAAAAAAGAGCATTTCTCAGTCTCTAGTTAGTGATTTAATTAAGCAAATTACTGCGAATTTAACACTCGTTCTTGAATTGTCGATTAAGCTAAAGGTGAATGATTGATTAATTGCTAAAACCTGAATTTCTTGATAAGATCTCGAAATGTGCGTGTTACTCGTAGTGCGCCTAGCATATTCACATCCCATACTTCTTTGTAATCATTCAAGACTAGAAAATCATCGTAAAAAACGTTTCCACTTATACCGGCATTATTGATTAAGGCGTGGAAAACTGAAAATTTTTATTTGCAAGAAGCACATATTTTTATATTTAAATTTTATCCAAAAATAATCCATCTCTTTTGATGTAAACATCATCCGCTGCTGCATTATTTGAATGATGAGCGAAAAACGTTGACACTGTCGTTGACACTTGACACTATCTTCGTGAGTTTTTTTGAATTTTATTTCTCAGCTCACCAAATTTTATTTCGGTAAAATTTTGTGATCAAAATATCGATCAGCGAAATAGAAAACAGGCAGTTGCTTAGTTCCAATGATCACTTTGATTTCTGGCGAGAAATGGAGAATCAAAAAGTATCAGTACAAAAGTCATTCTTAATAATAATGATAAGGATGCAAACCGAGATTCTTTTCCTGCAAAACACTGTCAACAAACTTTCTTGATTTTTGAACACTATCATCGTCGGTTACATTCATGTGGATTGCATATAGTCGACCTTGACTGATTGAGCTGTAGCTTCTTTCCAGTTCTTCTATATTCTGCAGACAAGTCCGGCTGGTAACAAAACAAATCGTATGATCAAAAATGGCTCTAACTGGTGCTTGAAACAGATTTTCAAAACTTAGTTTACGAGTTTTATTCGTCCTTTCGAAAAAGATGCTTATTGGCTACGTGTTTCAGTAATTGATATTAAAAATTTACATTTGATAACATAAAAAACAAGTGAATACGATTAATATTTCATACTGTTTAGAAGCTTACGCTTTCAAATTCACATCCTGCAAAAACAGTTAATCCATTTTGGAGACACCGTTCTACCAGTCCTCTTCCGAATCCTGGAAAAATCCTTTCCTTTTTCATGACTTTCATTTAAAACTTTGATAAAACCAATTATAAATCATCACTGACTTTCAAGGAACAACATTTTAAATTAGGATAAAATTTTTGCTGAATCTTACCGCTCCCACATCCAGTAATTAACACAGCCTTTTTATCAAGGTCTTTAATTGTCAATTTACGGCCAACTATGCCGTAAATTACATATAGGAACATTACAGTCAGAAATAGTATTGCCAAAACAAACATATTTCTTCTGCACTGCAAAAAATTATTCAAATTAATTTGTAAAATTCCGAAACATAAATATAACTGAGGTAGAATGTATGCATATTTATTAATGGAAAGCGATTAATAATAATTGAACTTTTCAAATAATCTACTAAAAATAGAATAATGCCGATTGAAAAAAAACTTTGGCATATTTCTTGAGTTTTATTTCAGCACGAACTCCAGATTTCTGCTGCCATCAAAAAGTTGGCAGTTATTACGAAGAAACTAATTAAATGGAAATAGATACAAAGTACATTGAAAATCAGAAGATCGAAGAATGCGCAAGTAAATTGGTGTGATTAAATATGGAGGAGTGATGCCAAATATAAAGAATGAGCTAAGCATTAGAATAAAAAAGAGACTTCCAGTTTTCCGTTCTGCCATTACTCCTCTTGAAGTTTTTTCCCAAAGTATTTATTCATAAAACAGCAAAAGTACAGTCAAAATGTAAAAATTTTTCTTTTTATCATTAATGTTCAGTAATTCATTTATCCCACTGTAACGCGTACAACCGATTTTAACTGGTTAGGTTAGCTTTTAGTTTCATATACTCTGCAAGCTTACAAGGCTCATAACGAGGCACTTTTTGTGAACTTATTAAATGATTTTAATTGACAATAAATCATAAATTTGCTATTTTATAATTCTCCACTTCTTTTGATAATTCTCTTAAACTAGCCTGAAATTACAATAAACATGACCCGTAAATTTTGGAACACTTAAGAATGTATAATATCAAGTATGATTCTGAAAAACAAAAGAAAAAAAACTTGTCAATCTCTTTCTTCTACTTCATCAATCCTTTGTCCTTCTCAAATCCTGAAAACCTAAAATCTCTTGTGATTTTAAATTTGACAACTCTCTTGTGTTTCATTTCCAACCAAAAGTTGTATAAAATCTTTTCAAAATTTACAGCTATAGTTCCGAAATATTTTTTTATAACTGAAATATAAAGTGTATATTTACTCTTACATTTATTGCTCTGTTATTTCAATTTGCTAAATTTTCATTTTATGGTCCAAGAGGTTATAAGAACCACAAAACAGCAATGTTTTAAATAATACCATCAGGAGGACTAGATGCCTTAGGTATCATAACAAATAGTTGAACTTTTTTATAAATTTAAATTCATTTAAACAAAGAAGGCACTTTCTAAAAAACATTAATAGATGAATAATAAAATATTGAAATGAGATGAGTTTATAAGTTGCCAGGTTAGTGCATTTTTTTCAGTTTCGGATTACTGCCCTTCTCTGAAAATTAGCAGTCATATCACTGCACTGTCTTTTTCCTTCCGTTTATATTTCAATTTCACTATAGGTGCTGAAATTTTCACCCCCCAATTTCTATCGACTTTTGTCAATGAATTTTTAACGGATAGAAGTTCAAAATTTTTTGTTATTTTAAACTGTCTTTATGATTGGTTGTACTTTTAAATCGTCCTTAATTTTTCTGCATCTTAATGTGAAAAAAAAAGAAAAAACAGGAATGCATTTAAAGTAGATGTAAAACTCCAAAAAAGGGAGAGAAAAATCATTCAATATTACAAATAAATTGAAACAATTCGTTGCAAAACAGAGGGAAAGATGTTTTTACTGAACATTATACCACTAATAATGTTATTGGAAATCCTAATAACCTTATTATATATCAGTCATGATAAGAATTATTGGGTGATGTCAAATACTGGATATGGAAATGATAAAAGTTGCATTTTCATTACGGAAATGATTTGAAAAATTGATCGGTATTTTTAAAAAAANTATATATCAGTCATGATAAGAATTATTGGGTGATGTCAAATACTGGATATGGAAATGATAAAAGTTGCATTTTCATTACGGAAATGATTTGAAAAATTGATCGGTATTTTTAAAAAAAGGTCTATAAATTAGTGATTTTTATCATTTATATTTAAGTGTGAAATTGATATTTATGTCAGTACAGCTTATTAAATATTGATATATTTATGATTTTTCTACAATGCTATGTATTGATATTTAAATTACCATGCATTTTACCAAGTATTTATTTTGCTGTTCGTCGAAATGAAATGGTGTTTTCAAAATTGACAAACAGTTTCGGCCTAGCCATAAAAGTGAAAGGTCCTAAAAAAATTAGAAGTTGTTAAACCATTACTGATCGTTTTCTTGTAATAGCTTATCTGACTTTTTAAACTAATTCAAGAAAGAATAATGAATTTGCGAAATAACAAAGAGTATACATGCTTAATTACTGATTAAAAATATTGAATTATTTTATAAAATATTTACCACATTAGAAGTTTTCCGAAATTCAGAACTAAAGAAACAAACTTTTGGTTGAACTATCACCTCAAGATAACTCCCGCATAATGATGCATTGTTCGAAGTCTGTTTGATTGATCTACTACGGGTACCATTGCACTCATTCTTTGATTGCCACTGATCTGATGATAGAAAAAAAATAAACCAATTTTTTTTTAAAATTCATTTATTCTAGTTTCTTCGCTCACATATTGCTAGAGCTAAAATATTTTTCGAAGTTATTTCCTTTATCCTTCCAGCTTTTCCCTTGCATTTCCTCTCCTCTCTCACTCCCTTCATTCCTTTTTTTTTTCCAACACGTTTACTACTTCCATCTGCAGTAAATTGAAAATGCAGTAAGTCCGAAAGTATTTCTTACATCTCTGTCTCTTTCGATTTTCATTTTCATTTCCACTGTTCTTCCTAATTTTTGCAACCTGAAAGGTGCTTTTGCTATATCCAGGGATGAAATCTGTGTGAGATGAATGCAAAAGCTTAATTCATCAATATTATATGTATGAAAAATTAAA
>RCAB01000942.1:0-11802 GCA_003640385.1 Setaria digitata
TATATATATATATATATACAAATAAATAAATATATATCACTATTTCCATAAAATTTGAAAACGATAAATTCCAAAATATATTCCGCTTTTCTTAATATTCAAAAAAGCAATTTTTCTTTTCTTTTCCTTCTTTTTTTTCTTAATTCAAGTTGCATTTTTCCTGTCTCTTTTATGTCATTTAAAAAATTAAAAAAAAAAAAAAAAATTTATTAGGCCATCAAGTTGAGAATTCCGGAAATTTTTATAGCACGCATTACAGTTATTCAAATGAAATATTATTAATAATATAGTGTGTTTAGGATAAATTAGAAAGCGTATGTTAGAGCGTATCCATATGTATTAATAATTGTGGAATAAGTTTCTCCTCCTTCCTCTCCTGAACAGTTGCGGATATTGGACTTTATCTCGATCCTTTTCCCGCATTCACCGTTTTCCGCATCCTTATCTTCCGCATCTTTCATTTTCCGCATCCGTTCTCCTTCGCACTTCTGTTGCTGATATTTGCAACCAACTCCTTTATCTTTCAATTTTATAAATTTTGTTCAGTCAAAATATATTCAAAATCAATTTTATCAAACTGAATAACAAGGGCGATAATAGGATGTAGAATGATTCCTTTTATTCATTTGGAAAAAAAATTTTCTTCATATCCTCTCTTTTTTCCTTTCCTCATATTTTGTGCAAAAATTATTCGCAAGGAATGTTAAATTTTAAATTTAAATTTAAAGTTAAAATTGATGTCTAAAGAATGTTATTTGGGACATCCTTTTACAAATTACCGTTGTACTTCATTAACTTTAATCATTTAACTCCTTAATATTCTTTCTCCTTTTCTTTCTTTTTTTTTTTTCTCTCTCTCTCTCTCTCCTAAATAACAAAATATTTTGCATCTCCATAATATTAAAGCTTATTTATGAATACAATTATTCATAATAATAATTTTTGCAGATTTTTTTTTTTGTTGCCGTTAACAATAAATTGGATATTTTAGACTATAAATATTTCATAATTACTTGTCAGATTAAAATAATTCCTTTCTCTTTTTTTTTTTTTTTTCTGTTTTCCTTCTTTTTCTGCTACTCTTATTATTATTATTATTTTCTTCTCTTCATTTTCCCTCTAAATTATTTGAAAAGTAATAATTTGTTAAGCAGTTCACTTTGCTCATAACAGAATTAAATAAAAATGAATTAAATTTCGAAAAATTATGCCATCAAATATCGGATGTTGTTTATTATTGACAGTTGAGAAGAGTTTAATATTATTTACATTTTAGGAAGGATCATAAATTTATCTATCGACAGCATTTATAATGCAGTCAGCTGCCATTCTGTAAATGTATACATTTATCCATTTTCTCAGTTTATCAATACTTTTTTATTATTTAATACAAGGATGTACGTATTTTTGTTCGTCTGTATGTATGTATATATGTATGTGTGTGTGTGTGTGTGTGTGTGTGTGTGTGTGTGTGTGTGTGTGNAAAATTTCAATTTGTAATTTTAATTTTCACAGAGGTGGAATTGAAATAATACATTAAATCGATCTGCACGAAGTGTTTCTTTTTCCATCTTTCGATCTTACCGAATCACACCTTTCTTCTTTTTTTTTTTTTAAATGATATAGTGTAGCCGTTTGTTATTTAATAGGATCGTGTGAAATTTAGTTTATTAACTAATTTAGCAGAAGGATGCTTACTTTTAATCTATTGTACAAAAAGAAATTAATAATCTTATCATTTAAGTTGAAAAATTCTGAGACTGGATGAAATGAATTTATCTTGTTATTCAGTATTATTATTACTGATTCAATCATCAATTATGTTATCATATCACGAATTTTGAAATTTTGACTAGCGAGGAAATTTATTTACTGTTATTTGATGAGGAAGTATTATGTTGATAAGGTTCAATTCATAAGGCCTTAAGCTATATAAATACAGGAGTTTTTATTTATATTTCATCAATTTTTCAACAAATTATTTCCCACATCAATATCAATTAGATGAAACATTCCGTTTTCGTTTTGAAATTTTCATCGATATCATCCCTAATTCGAAATCAATTTTAGGGAGAAGGAAAACCTACAATGAAAAATTGCCTTTTTAACGGATGAAAGGATTGAACTCATTTGCAAAATTTTACCTTTTCCCTCTCTTTTATATCTATTTGGTGCAAATAAAAATGTCGGCGAAATAAAATTTAAAATAAAAAAAAAAAAAAAAAGATGGAAGGGAGGCGAGAAAATCAGAAAAAAAGTATGCAAGCTTAAAGAGAAAACCATCCAATGTTTGGTAGGAAAGTTGATCGTATCTCTGTCATATTATTACATATACATTTTTTTTTTTTACCATCTCTTCAAGCTCTTTTAATAATTTTAATTTAAAAATTAAAAAAAAGAAAGAAAATCAATGATAGCATTTATCATTGATTTTTTTGTTTTTTTTTTTTTCTAACGAAATAAATTTTAACGAAAAATCTTCATTAAAGGGAAGATTCATTACTTACCGACCTTACCATCTGAGGAAAAGGAAGAGAGATCGGGAAAGGATATGGAGGGAACGAGAGGTGGGGAAAAGATTTTACCACTGGGAAAAATGGTTATTGCCGGAATTTTATAGCATATATCGGTGCACACTAATCGTATTTCGAAGACTAAAACTCGCTATACAGTCTCAAATTTTTCGTCATAACATGAAAATTACTTTTAATTCGTTTCAGCTTTTGAAACATAAAATTATTTTGTTCTGTCCTAAATAATGAATAATTCATAAACTAACCATGGATTTCGAATTGTTAATATTATCATCATATCACTTAGTAAGTAATCTGTCACTTTTGATATTTATTATTATTAGTGTGTTGATTCGTTTCAAAATGAATAATGCATCTCTTCCATTGTTATTTCCACAATAGGTATGGCCCATCATATCATAACTTTACAATAAACAATAAGTATTGATATATGAATATGAGCTTTTATTTTCTGATTTACTTATTTGTCTGTCAATTTTTTGAGATTTTTACTGGAATATGTTCGAAATTCTGCATTCAGTGATTTCATTCCGTTCATTTTCCTCCTTCTAAATTCCGAAATTAATTAATTTTCCATTTTCATCCCATACACTACTGGGAGTATGGGATGTTAGTGGTGATAATAGTAATGATTGTATGCTATTTTCTATTGCTCATCCTCTATTGCTTAAGTCATTTACTGATAATACAAATACCACAACCATTCTCGAACCATCTGATAAACTTCAGCAATTAATATGGTTGTAACGAAAAAAAAAAAACAGCGAAATAATATTTAAAAAAAGTACAAAGTAGATAATTTATGCTAAAGGGTCAGGGCTCAAAGGTCATGCAGAATGGAAAACTGTCTATGCACAAATTGTTAACAGTAGCAGTGTCACTCTAAAATGTACAAATGTACATAAAAATAAATGGAGTAGTTTAAGAACTACGATATGTATTATCCATACATATACATACGCGTACACACATTCACACACACACACACGTATGCATGCGTACGTGTATGTGTATCCATGTACATACACGTACGCATGCATGCACAAATGCACATATATATGAATCACGATGACAAAGAAAGTGCTCATGCGGCTGGAACTCAATACATGCGTTGTGTAGGTATGTGCGTGAGTAAGACGTACGTGTTCGTGAACGTATTTGTACATGTATGTGCGAAAAGTGTATATGTTTCTTTGTACACGTTAACTTACGTGTCTGCTCTGAAGCGGCCCTATATGCGTATTGGCATCGACGTATTTGTATACATACATATCCAGGCCTATGTTTGTATAAATGCGTGGAATGTGCGTAGGCGTGTGTGAGTTTTGTATGCGTTTGCATGTATGTTTTGTGTACACAAATGTTGCGTGTTCTTACATGGCCTCTATACGTGGATGTACAAGTATTGTGCCTGTTTGCGTAATGTAAACGTGACGGTGTGCATATAACACGCAAATGTTTTGCTTGTATATATGCGCGTGTTTGCGTGGGTGTACACATATGTACGGGTTTGTATAGGTGTTATACGTGTATGCCTGTTTCTGTTTATTTATGTGTGTATATATTGATGATGCAAAAAAAAAAAAAAATAATCAATAAATTTAGGAAACAATAAAAATGGTAGTAGTGTCGATTTACTATAGCATCAGCTATCCAGTCATCTCGACGTAACTGAGGACAGAGGACAGGGGACAGGGGACAAGGGACAAGGGACAAGGGACAGGGGACGAATTAGGCATATGAGGGAAACAAGGGATAGATATGTGTGGGGAAAGGGTATGATTTTTAATTGCGCTTCCCGAGGTCAATCTTCCTTTTTTTTTTTTTCTTTTTTTTTTATTACTACTTCCTTACAAAATATTCACAGACAGACAGACAGGCAGACGGACAGACAGATGGACAGATGCACACAGCCATATATAGTAAAACAAGGCGGTGCATATTGATGCATAGGTAGTGCACCATAATATTGATAAGCCTTTTCGCGTGGATGGAGGATGAATTTTGTGGTGAAACCCGTGGGCAAGGGTAGGGTAGGGTAGGGTAGGGTAAGACTTCTTATCATATTTCTCATTGGTTATTGCTTCCGACTATGTTGACCAATCATACCGGTTATTTTTTATTACCCACCGTCCACTTCTTCCCCCCCCCCCCCTCCCCTTTCTCTCTGCTTTTATCGTTTATTCTCATTTTTGAGGAGATGTACAGGTCAAATTTATACAGTATTCGTGATGAGGAGGAGTATAGACGTCAATGGATAGATTGAAATATAATATATTTTGTTGAGAGTTGAAACAACTGGATGATAATACTGATAATGGTAATATTGAGAGGATGTGTGATCCATTAATGGGAAAAAGAAAAAAGTGATCAAATAAAAGCATTTGATGGAAGAAAAATTCAAATGTTGATATTTTTACATGATAATATGGTTGATCTGTTAATTGTTACTGATAAAAAAAAAAAAAAGAAAAAAACGGAAGGGAAAAATTAAAGAAAGATAACAATAATTAGAGAAAAATGGAAAGAGAAAGGAGGGGAGAAGAGAAAATGAGAAAAGTAATAATATATATATATATGTTTTAAAATATATGCAAAGGAAGAGATTATGGATAATAGGGAAAGGGATGATATAAAATGGATTAAAGCAAGGGGTCATTTTATTTATATTAACATGTAGGTAATGTAATTGCTATTCTTATGTATAATACATACAAATATTTCATCTTCCCTCCGTCTCCCAAATGAGGGCATTAATAATGACAACAGCTGCAGCAACAACAGTTATGATAATGATAATGGTAATTGTGATAATCTTAGCAACAAGGATAATTGTAATGATAAGGATAATAATGATAATGATAAAAGCAACGATTTTGACCAACAACATTGATAATAACAATGACATGAACAGTAAAGATGCCATTAATGATAATTACAATATTACCATTACCAATAACAATTAATGGTAATTTCATTGGTTAGAAGTTAAAATACGGACGAATAAACTCTGATAACGATAAACATGGTTAAAGTTTTATTTGCTCAATTTTACATGAGAATACAAGAAATAAGCGCAGATTAGATCGATCTCCTTCTTCATTTACCACTAGTCTTACTGTGATTTTTATAGTTCCTTCCTTTTCATCCCATTCTGTTCCGGTTTACAGGAAATATGAGCACGGAAAAACTGGCCCAACTCTTATGCAAAATCTATGTCTCCAGGTGTTGTCTAAAAAAAAAAAAAAAAAAAATTCAACCGTTGAAAATGCCTTGAAAAAGCCAGTCAAACAAGCAAACCGTAAACTAACTTATTCGTAATTACAGCAGTTTTACAATTTAACAATCATTTCCGTTTTTCTGTTAGCATTTTTTTTTTCCCCCTTTTTCAATTTTATTTCATACCATTGTATCGTATAATTTTTCTAATAATTCTTTTCGTTATTTCCAATTTTTCACTTTTTTCCCTCTCCCTCTTTCTCTCTCTCTCTCTCTCTCTCTCACACTATCCTCCTTTCCTTTTTTTTTTCATTTTTCTTTTCTCGCCTTTTGCTTTCTTTCTTTTTTTTTCTTAATTTTAATTTTAATTTTAATTTTGCTTTTGCTTTTCTGTTGCTTCTTACAATCGGTTGAAATTAGGGCGAATTTTTTTTTCTCCTCTTTTCTTTTTCTTTTTCTTTTTTTTTTTTCATCTTTTCATTTCATTTCCATCCCACCAACAAATTATTGAATTCACATTTGGTCACTACTTCTCGTTTTGCTCAGTGCTTTCTTACCTCTCTCTCTCTTCCCTCTCTTTCAACTCCCTCCAAAAAAAAAAAAAAAAAGAAAAAGTGANGTTAAAATTTTTGATTTTCTTTTCTCTTCTCCCACTTCCCCCCTCCTTCCCCCATTAGAAAAATTGTTTTAAAAATTTTCTACCATCATTATTATTTGCGACGATAAATATTTGAGTTTAAAAGAATTAAGAAAAAAGAATAAATAAATAAAAAGTGAAAAATAAAAAAAAAAAATTTTAAATTTAGCGTCTTGCTTGCCCGTTTCTTCTTTTTGCCTTTTTTCCTTCTTTCTTTCTTTCTTTCTTTTTTTTTTTTTTTTTTTTTTTTTTAAACTTTGTAAACAAAATGAAAAATACATTTCATACAATGAATTTACATCCATATTAGTGGTGTTTTTAAAAATATATATAGTATATATTATATGTACATGTGTATACAACACGTACGTTGGTATGTAACGCATATTTGATAGAATGAATTTTTCTTTTTTTTTTAGCCATAATTATTTAGATAATATACCGATATAAGGCGTTATTGCAGAATGATATTCAGAGAAAGGAAGCCATTTTTATCGATCCATAATTAATTACTGGTAAAAACGGCACTAAGTGATGTCCAATAATTCAAATATATAAATAATATTTAATATGAAATTATTAGCTTGGGTCATTGCCACTAAATGACCCATTTATAACGTTTACATCTCATCAAATTCATTGACTTTATATATATATATATATATATATATATATGTATTTGCTTTTTTTTTCTTGAAATTCCAATCTTACTAGTAACAAAAATTTCAATGTTTATTTCTTTCAGTTGTATTCATCATTGAAATTGGGACAAACTTTTATTTTTTCTTCATGCAAAATTTTTTTTTTTTCTTTTCTTTTCTTTATTTATTTATTTTTTTATTTAAATTATAAGAATCAACAGATGCAGGCAGGCATTCCTGACATTTTGATAAATGCCAAGAATATTAATTCGTTTTTGTCTATTCATTTCTAAATTTCACGAATTCATTTTTTCAAATATTTCTTTTACTCAATTATCACTCTCAATTGCACTCAAAGGGTCAACGGTCTTCTCTGTGAAAAATTTTTTAAATTCTCACTTGGATGATTTTTATTTTTGACAGAAAAAAAAAAAAAAAAAAAAAAAAAAAAAAGAAAAAAAAAAGGCAAAAAACGAAGAGAAAGCCAAAAAAAAAAAAAAAAAGAGAAACGAGGGAGGAAACGAAAAAGAAGCAGAAAATTTAAAAATTTTCTTTTCTCCTTTTTTTTTTTTTTTTCTCTTCAAATAATAATATGGCAGTGATTAGTTTTTTTTTTTTTTTTTTTTTTTTTTGTCATATCAATCGGTATACCTGTAATGCAACTAATTTTGAATGAATAAATTGTCATTTTTCTTCCTTTTNAAGAAGAAAATAATGCTGAAAAAAAAAAAAATCACAAACAGTACTGGTTTTAATTTCTACGATGAACTTTTTTTTTTTTTCAAAAAAAGTTTTTTTTTTTTCTCTCTCTCTCTTTTNTTAAATTTCCTTTTTTTTTTTCCCGCTGGCTAATGAGTTCAGCATTTTTCATTATATATGCATGTGTGTGTATGTATGTATTTTTATATGCATGGCAGTTCAATTATTTGAAACAACAAATGAAATCGATTGCTCAAATAAAATGATGATGATCTAGTTTTCCCCAAAAATTTTCTCTTATTAACCAATTATATTTGTTGCAGAGTTGGTCTCGAGGTGACAATTGTCCCCCCCCCCCCCCCTCACCCCCACTCCTCAATCTCGTCAGCTCCCGGTCTTCCTCCTTGCATCTTCTACCTCTTTCTTCTTACCCGCTTCCTCACTCTCCTTTTTGCCTTTTCTTCCCTTTTAAACCTAAATAACCCTCGCCCTCTCCTTTCCTCTCTCTCTCTCTCTCTCTCTCTCTCTCTCTCTCTCTCTCTCTCTTACTACTACTACTACTATTTCCTTTCATTTATATAATATCAATTTTTATCTTTTTAACTGAGGAAAAATTTTTCCTTTCTAATGGATCATTTGTATTTTATTTCTCTTATCTTTTGTCTATCATTTTTAGTTTCTTTAATTATTACCATTTGGTTAATGAGTTTTTAAAATTTTTCCATCAGTTACGGATGACTGAATGAAATGTATGAAATGTTAGCATTCGTTCGTTCCTTCATTGTTGTTCTAAGATGGGTAATAGGATGAAAAATATTTTAATCAGTTTAAACAAAATTTTAATCTGTATATAATTAAATAATAAAATTTTGAAAACTACTAAAAAAAAGAAATGTTTTTTTTTTTTTTCATTTTAGAATGGTCAAAATTGTTTTGATTTGTAAAAATAATTATCGATGCTTACTACAATCTGCATGATCACCATCATTCTCATTGTGTATTTTCGGTGCAATTTTATACAGACTTTTTATGGATTTTGAAAATAATGCTTTTCCAAAAAAAAACTTTTGATTGCATCAAAATTTAATAGAAGTAATCAAAAATGCCACTTGAAAAGCAAATTCTAAGATTCAAATCTTGGTAGCAATAATAGTAATCACCACAACGATGCATTTTTTTTTTTTTTTTCAAATTAACAAAGTACATATTTGTTTTACTTACATAACAAGTCTTCTCTAATTTCTTCAATTTAATTTAGTTACCGGCAATGGATAAATTTAGGCATCCAAAGATAATTGGCAAGAAAGTTCCTTTCCTTCTTTTTTTTTTATTTTGTCTTGTCTTGCTTATAGCATTTTTATTGTTAAAAAAAAAAAAAAAAAAATGAAAATTTAATGTTAATTTACAATGATGCTTAGTTGATTACAGTAAAAATAAAATCCCAAAGAAAAAAAAAAAAAAAAAATGAAAAGTTATCCTAACTTGCTCTCTCTTTTTTTGTTGATGTTCATTGGATTATTTACGCAGCTCTTTTTTTTTGATATTTTAAGACGATTTTACTTCTTTAAAAATATTTAAAATTTTTTTCTTCTTAAATCAGAAATTGAATTCCATTAATACGGTTACCGACGACATAATGTAATTAATGCTATGGAGAGGGAGAGGGAGAGAGAGAGAGAAATGAAAAAGAGTGGTCTTTTTTTTTAATCATTACCTTTTTCTCCTTTTTTTTTGTCAAAATTTACAAAATTTCAAACCTTTTAAAAAATTTCATTCATTTTCCAATCAAAATGCCTTTCGTCATTTAGTCAGGTAACGCAATTTTTTTTCCCTCCGATATCATCTTGTTTTCAAAATTTTGTTACAACATTAATTTAAACTATCTTGTTACAAAAATTTTCAACGATAACTCAAAATGTAATTCATGTAGACGATTATTGTTACCCTTCAAAGCAACAAAAAAAAAAAAAAATTTCCGAAAAATGATTTTAACTATCAATATATCAATTTTATCACTTTAATTAGTAGAAATCGAATGTTAGGATATTAGTCAGTAATCATAGTATTTGCCTCATGATCATTAATTTTTACTGTCTTTATCATTATTTCATCATTATCTCTACTGTTTTACTGATATCATTAGTACTGCTTTTTTTTTTCCTTCTTTCTTGATACTATTAATCCCGATTACTATTGCTACAATGTATGTTACTACTATTTCTTTTATTATTATTATTATTACTGCTACAATTACTATTACTTGCTACTACTACTACTACTACCTCTGATAATGTCAACAACTACTGTAACTATTGCTGAAAAATTTTTTTTTGCAATTGCTACCACAATAACTATTACTAAAACTATAATGACATTGAGATTATCGGTATAAAGTTATAGACGAGGTCATCACTTTTTTTTTTTTTTTGAATTTTATACTTAACTTTTTTTTTATTTAGAAAAAGCTATGTAGCAACTACTTTATTGATGATACTCTAATAGTATGAGATAGATGTGGCATATATGGCCATCCATCCAAGGCCATCATCAAGGCTAAAACTACAGCCTGTTTTATTTCATTTTTACAGAATCATATTTCCTGGAATGAAAAAAAAACAAAAAAAAAAAAAAAAAGAATGGAACGAAACGAAAGAAAGAATTCTCCTAAAAATATTTTTCCACATTTATGTCTGTTTCTGGGACAGGAAAAAAAAGAATGAAAATTACATCGTAAAATATTTCGGATTAATAAATTTAGGAGAAATTATTCAATTAATTTTGTTAATTTTTACATCTTATCGCATATGGGATCTTTTTTTTTTTTTTTTTTTTTTAAAGAATTTCAAATTTTAAATGGTAATCAATCCCAATTAGTGTTGTTATTAGAGATTTAAAAGAATGGTAAGCTTTGATCACAGATTGATGTGTATTATTTTATATTAAGCTTACATTCATACAGTACAGCAAAAATTTAAATTAAAATAAAATTCATGGTAAATGAAAAAAAAAAAACAATGTTTCAGTTATCACTTTTCAAGTTTAAAAAAAAAAAAAAAAAAAAAGAAAAAAAGAAAAAAGGGAATTGATGCCATCATTTAGGGTAATTTTTCTTCATAGCCTTGATTTTTTGATTTTCCCGGATGACTGGTTTTGAGAAGGTAATAATAATTCGACAAAATTCGAAGTACTTTCACCTTCTCGCTTTTTTTTTTTTTTTTTTTTTTTTTTTATGTATATATATATTAAATGAAAAGATATTTTTACAAAGGGAAAAAAAGCTTTTTTTTTTTAAATCGTGCAACTATTACCATATTTAAAGATATCGTTTTTTTTCTTTTTTTTTTTTTTTTGATATATGAATATGTATGGAATTTTGTTAGTCATAATAAAGCATTTCCAACCAGTATTTCATTTTTCTATCCAAGGAAAATATGAAATGCTAAAGTTTTTTCTGTTTTATGTTATCACGATACTCATATTATCCGAATTATTGAAATTTCAAGAATACAATAACTGAAAATGAAAAAGCCTATTGCAATGTATAATTTGTGCTTAATTTAGTAATATTTTGTTGCTACAAAATGAAGATTATCATAGAAAAATGAGAAAGAGACGAAATTACTATTAGTTTTACGCTTATCATTTTGTTCATCAACAAAAAAAGAAAAAAAGGCGAAAGGCAAAAAGAAGAAAAAAAAAAAAAAAATAAAAATTTGAAAATATCATTTGATAAATTCTTCAATGCTTTCAAAAAATTAACAGAATGTTTGTTATACTTTTGCATTAGACTAAAATTTTGTGTCTTTTTTTTTTTTTCATTACTAATTGCATATGTGTATACTTTTCTTCATTAAGTGATAAATTACGAACTCTTCTTTTTTTTTTTTTTTTTTTTAATTTTTTTCATATATAAAAGTTTTTCGTTTTTTTTTTTTTGCATTTTCTTTTTGCCATTTTTTTTCCTAATTGTTGTCATGGAATTTATGACTTTGATGTTACCTCTCTGTTTGGCAAAATTTTTTTTTTTTTTTTTTTTTTTCAAAAATGCTTATCTCGATAGGATGGATTCTAT
>RCAB01000943.1:0-11712 GCA_003640385.1 Setaria digitata
ATAAATAAATAAATATAAATAAATAAATATAAATAAATAAATATAAATAAATATAAATAAATAAATGTAAATAAATACATATAAATAAACGAATAAATAAATATATATATCAAATTATATATATATATATATATATATANACTAAACTTCGCCTTCTTAAATCATCGTAAATGCTTTCTAAAACGGTGCTGAGACTCGAGACAGTTTTAATTCAGATTTGTAGATGGTGAACAGGCGGTCCACCATGAATTAGATACTTATGCTTAGGAGAAAGCAATTGTTGGTATTGCCAAATCAACAAGGGCTTACTACTGCATTGAATACTTTAATTGACAAATTTTCCAATTCAAGTAAGTTGATTTTATCCAATACTACAAAAATAAAAGTCATTTATGCACATGAAATCAACTATGACAGGCCTTCTGGATGATCCCAGAACATTTTAATTTTTGGACGATCCCAAAATTAAAACATACAAAAAACAGCTATCAAACTAATACTACGCTTTCCACCAATGTCACTGTTTATTTCAGTTTTACCAGTTCCTTAAATAGCAAGGTTTCCTACTCCGTTATTAACAATTACCACTATGTCAGTGCTAGTTAGTAATTTAATTTTGTAAAGCCTGATTTCTTTGCCACGTTGACCATGCATTTCCAACAGTTATCAGAGAAGGACAACAACTTTCTTTTCCTTTGTTACATATGTACAAAATTTTTACCCTGATAACAGCATCCATCGTCAATTCCGACACAACTAACTAATTTACATCAGACATCACCAATCCAGGCGAAACCAACTGGATTTCACGCTTAAATTATTTAACATTGGGCCATTTTCATTCAACTCACAACCGAACAAAGTTTGCTCCTACTCATTAAATGCATCTAGAGCCTAATCTTCCAAATCAAACAACATACAAATACACGTAGTTCATTCAGTTTTGTTCTTCTTTCAACCAAAATCAATATACCGCTTCTTTTATCTTACACAAATTGTTTTCTTTCTCACCTTCCACTGTTGACTAAGATGTAATGCATCCACAGGGGTAACGTATGAATTCTTTGTATAGGTACTAGGAGACGTATCGCAAGCATATTTCTCTAATCTGCTCATGATGAATTCCTGAAAATCATAAATAAGCAATTTAAAGTGGCATTACGAATTCATTCCTATAGTATTCACCAGGGAACCTTCAGAAAAATATATGGTGGGTTTCGAATTAATCACAAAAAAGCATCAAAATAAATCCCAATTATGAACAAAATAAAAAGAACGACAATTAGATGAAATATATTTCATGCCAGAAGGATCAGTGATATAGTTCAACATTATCGCAAAAAAAATTCATATTTTCAGATAATATGTTCTGCCTANAACGCAATGTAATTTCAAAAAAAAAAAAAATAAAATAATAATAAAGAATAAGAATTTCGCAAAAAAAAAAATTCATATTTTCAGATAATATGTTCTGCCTATTTTAAGTGAAAAAGTNTCGCAAAAAAAATTCATATTTTCAGATAATATGTTCTGCCTATTTTAAGTGAAAAAGTGCGCTATTGTCATGTTAAAAAGCTTTCAGATTTTTTTTTTTTACTTACAGTGATTTGTAAAATAATGCTTAATATTTCTCACTACACTTTGTTATAATTTCGAATATTTTCAGAAGATATAGAAAGGGGAGAAAAAAAAATCTCTGTTATGAAGAAGATAAAAAGAGTTAGATAAAATGTTATATTATCCATATATACAATACAGGGGTTCTTTCATGCCAGAAGGATCAATGATATAGATCACCATTAAAGGTAATGTAGCTTAAAAAATGCTTTCTTTATAAAACAAGAGCTTCAGAAAAGACATTTTTAATCACTCTCCCTTATCGACTCTCACTTATGCTTGCTATAATAAATTAGTTTCAAAAACTAATTTATTTAGCCTAGCTTCAAAAGCAATTTATTTAGCCCTTTTATGCGCTACTAGATTGTTATGAGTCTGTATTCTAAATAGTAGAAGACGGATAAAACAGAGAAATATGAAAAATACATTTTAAAAAATACAAATAAAATACAATTCTTAAAAAAAAAATAAATTCAAATACAACTCTTCATTAAATGACCAAATTCTGACCAACTCAGTGATCAGAAGTTTCCCTGCTAGCAAATCCCACTCTTCCTAAGTCTATGTAGAAATATCTCCAGTAATAAAAAAAAAAAAAAAAGAAAATAATCATTCAATTAAGAGAGGTAAAGGAATAAGTTATAAGTGTCTCTAGAAAAAGACTACATGATTCAGAAGCAGTCAACAGGTATATGATCATTTACATGTTTCATATGTTAATTCTAGCCACTCATCTAATCTCCTCATATATAATTAGCATCAAATTTATCGCATTTTACCAGCCAATACATCTCTTTCAAATCTCATCTTTAAAACATCGGGTGAATCATGAAAATTAAGCAACTATTGATAATAAAATAAGAGAAGAATGAAAAGGAAACGAAAGACTCATTTGTTACAGAGAAAAGTGATTTGTCTGTGTCTATTAAAAGAATCGCTGACCTTTTAACCTTTCTGCAGACTAACAACAATCATTTCACTCCATCGTCTACCCATCATACCACCAGAAAAAAAAAAAAAACTAATACAGTAGGATTATAGACAGTTTAAGGACAAATTAGGTGAAAAGAAAGAATCGACAAATTCTCGAACTATCAGTCACTGCTGTCAACTAAGACATTTTGAATGCATTACTTAACCACCCCTCTCGAATACCATTAATAACACCCGCTAAGAGTATCGCTACTTACGAAGGTCCGAGCCGCTAAATACTAACTATCTTCTGTGAAAGATGGCCAGCCCAATGTGATCATCGGGAAGTCTCGGGATGTAGTTGAGGATTGAGAGGAGGGGGGGTGTGTGTGTGTGTGTGTGTGTGTCTAGAAGAACTAATTCTGAGGAAGGAGGGCAGAATTAATTTCTAATAAATTTTGCGTGAGATTCGAGAAGAGAATGATCAGTTGCTTAGCTTTTTTCAATGAAATGTTAAAGATAAGTGAAATTGTTCAAAATATAATTGATTAAAGTATAATTGAGTAGAATATAATTGATTAAAATATATTAATGAATGAGTTTAGAAACAACTACCTTAGTTACATCCATTATCACTTTCAGTAAAGAGAAACTGTGGTAGTAGTTTAGTTCAGGATTCGGGATTAATAGTATTATTGGTAGTTATTGGTAGTGTTATTTGTATAACATTCACCGATCTATTCGGAGAGGGAATTTGAGGTTCCGTGTTAGAAGGATGAAGCGTGAAGTTTTCAAGTGATTACTGTGAAAGTTATCCCTTGGGAATTTTTATTACTGCTATCTTGTTTTGTGTTATTTTGTTGCTAACATTTATTGCTTATTAGACATTGTTATGAAATAAAATTTCATAGCTGAATGAGTATCGACGATGGGAAATTGATATCAAATATACGCTGTCAGCTTGAACGTCTTATCTTACAGTTAGCTGAAATTGAGCAGGAAAAGTAAGTTCCCAAATGTTGACAGATAAGCAATAAGATTTGACGTTAAAATAAGTAAGCAATAAAATGATAGATCATAGCTTTTAAAGTGATATTAATCAGAAGGACTTTATTTAATATTTTGATTATTATTTAATACTTGCAAAATTTCAAACCTGATTCTTTTTTTCAATATAAATAGTTTTGCTCCATTAAAACCGCCTCAATATAACCTGGAAAAGTACTTGTTTTGAAAATAGATAAGATTAACTAACATCCGTATGGGGTGCTGTGTTTTTTTTTTAGGGATTCGATGGATGAAGATGAATACTTGGAAATGAGGAATGATACAATGGAACAGTTGAAGGTGACATGTTTATCATTTTAATAGTTGCTGTGCTTGATATTGTGTGGTATCGCGGAATTTCTATTTCTTTAAGATTTGTATGGGACTATGCAGAGAAGTTTCTGCAAGACTTACATTTGATAAGCGGTTTTCCAGGAACTGGAACGAACATTGGATCGTATGGAGTGTGGCGATGTTTCACTAATTGATCAGCTGACAGCAACTAAAATGGTAGCCTCATTATGACCATTTTTTTTGTTGAAATAAATGACTCACTGCATTTGTTGAAATTTCACAAAGTATAAGAATTCTTTATTGCAGTGTTATTATGGAATTGCTTCTGGATATGTGCTTTAATCTGTTGACTTTTTGTTTCATTTCGTTTGTTTATTTAGGCGATCCGGAACGCAATCAGTGAGGCATTCAAAACTCCGGAAATTGTGGCAATTTTTGCTAAAAAAGAGCCAGCATTACTTCGGCAGAAACTAATGCAGGTTGATTTTTTAGTAAAGTTTTGATAAATTTAGAACTCTTTCCAACAGAATTGTGATGAACGTCGTAGAGACTTCATTTGTCGATATTGTGAATACCATCATGATATATATATATATATATATATATATATATATATACACGTAATTTTCTAATTTCAGGTGGAAACCGATCATCGCTTGCGAAAAATATCGGACGAAATATTTAAAGCCAGGAAATTGGAAATTTTGTACGCTCTGTATAAATTGAATGATCACTTATCAGATGAAGAGCAGACTCTCATAGAAGCGGCTTCAGAAATTCCTCATTTCCATCTTGAATTAGCTTCGGGTCGTTTGAGTTGCGACGAATCTGTTATCAGTGCTAACTTGAAATGCAGTTAGTCTAATTTCTCAAGTACCTGCAGGAGTTTTTTTGGTGTCTGATATCAAATCGGATATTTTTGGTTAAATTGAAATAGATTGTGGATTATCCTTAACTTGGACATATTTTAGTTCCGTCCTAAAAAAGATTTCTCAGACTTGTTGTTCAGAACGGACCAATTTTTTTCTTGTTTACCAAATAGTTAAAAGTGCTGTCTATCTAATAGAGTTCTATGACGCGTGCTCTTGCTTATATGGCCATTAGTGAATATTATGTCATTGATCCTCCTATTTCCAATAGCTATTAATGAGAATTTTAGGCTTAGCTTCTATAATTTTTATATTAAAGCATTTTGCACATGCGATTGAATTTCTGCTTGTCACTTATACGTTGGTCTTTTTCCCAATAAATTTCCAACCTATAAATTGTTTTGCATTTTCAGCCTATATTTGCACGGTAGGGGGTTTTGAGCAGTAAAAGTCACCTTGGATATGGCAGCTTTTGTCAGTCAGTGACGATAATTTGTGTAATTTTCATTTTTTCCCTTCATAAAATTTCATTCGGTCATATTTCTGGTATTGTCACCCTCACACAATTTTGTTATGGAAACATATGTTGTTTTGTTGCTTGCTGAACAGATCATGGGAAATGAATCCAATAATAGACATGAAGTTTCAGTCTGAAAAATGGTCTTTTGTACAAGAAAGATAAATAAATAAATTTAATCAATTAAATCAATTTAAGCTAATAACTATCCTATCTTTACATAATAATGTGTCATTATTTGATCATATCTTCTAATATAGCAAAAACAAGTCATACTCTAATATGATTTTCTCATTTTTTCTTTTTTTTGTAAAATACATAAATGTACTTTTTATCAGATCAATCATTTCCATCCTCATTGTATTACATATTTCACAGAATGTATGAATGAGAATTATTACCATAAAATAATGAAAACAGTTAGCGAGAAATGATTTAGAATGAGTATTTCATTCTCAACTTACATTTATGAGACGGAATGAAATCTAATTCTAAATTATATCTCTATTTATGAATTGTCCTTCCTTACAGTATTACATCAATTCATTTCTACCAATTACTTCGTCAAGGGGAAAATGTTACCTTAGAATTGATTGATTAGCGGTAATATGCTTAGTCTTCTGTTCTTCCTCTGGGAGCCAAATACATTAGCTACAAATAATATATTACTATAGCCAATGTGCATATATATATGTATATGTCATTTATCTATCATCGATTTGGGAGTAGAGTGTTAGTTTGGTCTAACAAGCCTAGTCTTATCTCTCATCGCTGTTCCATCCATCTCATCTGTCATCTGCCAAACTTGCTTTCCTCTTCGCCACTAGCAGAAGCCTGCTCAGTGCTCAGTGCTTCCCCCGCTCTCCCCCGCATTTCCATCCTTTCCTCTTACTTCACCTCCCCCGCACCTGCACACCTCATACTCCCTCTCTCTCTCTCTCTCTCTCTCTCTCCCTCCCTCTCCCTCATATCGTTCATTATTGATCTTACCGCTTCTTATTAATTCCCAAAATGCTTACCGTATTTTTGCAATGATGATTTTTCATAATGTGGCTAGTTTTTTTTTTTGGTTAAACTTTTTCATTAGTTAAACTGTGATAAGCATGTATGCTTTTTAACTGATCGAGAACTGATCATTCATCATTATCAGTAACAGTCAGTTAAAGTACCTTTACTCTTATGTAATTTATCGATAAGTTAATTGCCATCTTTCTTCCTCATTACATTTATCTGTTTAATAAATTATGAAGAAGGGGATTTTTTTTTTTGTTTAATGCCTGCCTTATCTTGAAGCCATGTACTATAATATTCATCGAAGTGATAAAATTTGTTACTTATAAGAATGATTAATGAATTTTGAGATATTTGCTATGTAGCATAATATTGCACATTCATTTCCTTCTTTTACCTTTAATTTTCGCCTAATCATATGCTAAAATTGTGCACAATTTCATGACGGAATTACTCTAAGTGTTTTTGCTCGTGTTTACCTTGCCAAAATATCATTACGTGATACGTGCTTTTTTTTATCAATGATTATTAGAAGATGATAAAAGAAATCAACAACAGTGTATAAAATTAAACGTCGTATTCTAGAAGACTTATAGAGATTAAAAGAAATATATATATATATTTTTACAGCAATTATAGCTTCCTTTCCTTCACAATGTGAGGTGAACGGTTCGTTTCAACGATGCTAATCTCTTGTTGATAATTTTGATACTTCACTTTTGCTTTTTTTTTTTTTTTTTTTTTCTTATACATTATTTGATTCTTCGTTTTATTAATTGTTATCCATCAGGATAATATTTGTATATGCAAGATACATCAGCTTGAGAAACTTGTCTTTTTTTTTTTTTTCACTTTTCTAGCTTAGCATAACAAAATGAGAATTTCCTTTATTAATTAATTATTAGTTTACTACACTATTACTATAATTCATTATTTGTAGTTGCTATCAGTTATTGCTAATTATTATTATTAATTAATCATTATTAATATCATTGTTACACTACTTATTTTTACATTTATTGAGTAAATTACCTGCCTTTTATCTTTCAAATAGTAGAATTTTTGAATTCTGCCCTCTCCTTCTCTGCCACAAAAGAAGATGCAAATTCCAACAACTCACTATCCTACAAGACAATTTATTCGATAAATGTAAAAATAATTAATGTAATGATGATGTCAATAGTAATTAATTAATAATAATAATTAACGATAACTGATAGTAATTACGAATAATGGATATTGTAATTTTCAATTCTTTCGCTCTTTATTTTTGTGCTTAACTATTATCCAACCTGAAATCACTACACTTTTACACATCTGTATTCAAATTTGACATTATTTCTAGGAGTTTTCGTGAAAACTAAGGTTGAAATTTAAATTTAAAATGCAAGAAATTGGTTACTTTTGGACTGGAATGATAATGAATGTACTGTAATCGGATTGCTTAGAGAGAATATTCTTGTCATCAGTGTATTTCTATTCATTATTGGCTTCTGATAATCTCATTTGATGTTTTTCTGCGCTGATTATTTTACGTGTACCGCTTTTAATAGATCGATGATTTATTGATTTCTAATAATCAAAAATTGTTTGCTCAAAATGATTGTTTTTTTCTCTCGGGTTATAAAAATACGATGGTATTTTCTAGCTTATGCTTTATCATACTACTGCAATCAAACACTTATCTAATATTGAGTTTTGCTTATTATAAAGTTTCCTTCGAGAATCACTTTCATGAAAATTACGAAATATATTAAAAAAAAAAAATTACGAAAAAATAATATAAGTATTCGAGAAATTGAGTAATTTTTTAAAATAATTCTTTTTTTTTTCGCTTTAAATTTTTTCTTTTAAGTTAAGAGAAAGGATAGCATCTCTGTTTTACTGATGAATTAATTCACAACAATGTATTATCATCATTCATTTAATTGCACTCAATCTATCTGTCCATAATTTTTGCTAGAATCTCAATATTAAATGTATTAAATGAAGATTACTTCTTTCTTTTTTTTTTTTTTATCCTAAAACACTGAATATGGTGTAGTTTTCAAATTTTGCTTTGAAAAAAAAAAAAAAAATTGCAATGGAAATTTGAAAATAATTTGACGCAATGCTATTTATTGAATTGGATAGGTGAAAGGTTAAGAATGATTGCCCCCAAAATAATGAGATAGCGTTAATTTTTATTTTTATTTTTTATAGCATATTGAAATAATAATGCATGGAGAAATTATATATATCACTCAAAAATCTTAGCCAAATGATTTATTTATTCCTGTTCAAGGAAAAGGTACCAAAAAACCGGCATTTCATGTTTTCAACCTGTTTATATTGGGCTACCGGAAAATTGTAGTTTTTCAAAGCATCTTAAGAGAGATGCGCCTGTATTTATCAGCAAATGAACAGCTGTCACTAGCGGATCTAACAAAAAATCACATTATTATTAGCATCAAAAGAAAAAAAGAACTTATCTTATTTTAGCCATTTTTGACAAGTAAAAAAGTTTATTACTATAAGATTGGGAATTTAACTTATCAGTTGTTTTTTTTTTTTTTTTTTTCAAATTGATTCAACTTATCAGCCTAACAAAAAGTGCGAGTAAATGAGAATAACCGAGGGATGAATAAAATTTTGAATTCAATTTTAGCTATTGAAAATGAAGAAAAATGAGAAAATCCCTCGAATGTAACTTCTCTGTTTGCTGCTTAATGTTAAAAAAAAAAAAAAAAAAATAAAAAGAAAGAAAGAAAAAAAAAAAAGCTTCTGAAGCTAGTCGATGTCTTCAGAAAGAGAAGAATCTCAGGTCATAACAATCGAAATTTCAAATTTATGAAGGCAATATTAAGCAAACAAGGAGGAATTATTACATTTATATGAGAGTTCGAGCACTGATTACAATCAACCATAAAATTTCGCTTCTTTCGTCACTTACCAAAAAAGAAAAAAAAATCTTTGATATGAATTGAAAAAAAAAAAAAAAAACCCAAAAGTTTCTGTAAAAAAGATATTAGACAATTTGTGTGGAAAAGAAAGAAGGAGATTTTGAATTTTTTCCTGTCTTTTGAACGAAAAGAGAGAGAGGAAGAAAATTTAAATTTAAAATAATTATGATATTATAGAATAATTATTTCGGAGAAAAGAGCAAATGATCTCAGGAAGATCTGCAAGTGACACTTGACAATATAAGCTTAATTTGACTGAAGTAAGCTTAATTTGATTGAAGTAACAACTACCTAGCAAGAATGATTGATAGTGAAATTTCAGATGTGAAAAGTTTTTACGAAAATTGCTAATGAACAGAAGTGGAAGCTCTAATTTTCTATCTGGAATTATTTGCGGAAAATTTCATATTAAATTCTAATTCAACGGCTATTCTGCTCTGTTCTGAATTAGNGGAAGAGTGAATTCTAATTCAACGGCTATTCTGCTCTGTTCTGAATTAGATTCAATTTTCTGGTCAGTCCAACTTCATTGCATAATGATTAGTTCAAAAATAAGACTATAATAGCTTATTTTTGAGTCAGAAACTTCGAAAAAGCGGAAAAAAAAAAAAGAAAAATTGGCCACTAATGAAGAGGTAGGTTAGCACCTCATATGCCTGATTTATTCCTTTAATATTTTAAATCTGATCTGATCCGTTTTTTTATGATTATATTTCTCATTTTTTTTTTCCCCCCTCCCCCCCNGCAAATGACTGATAAGTTTTGGTATGGGGGAAAAAAAAGGAAGAAAATTTATAGGCTATAATGTTCGAGGAGAAATTGAGTCAATATCACTAGGCCAGCCTATCATAGATCCCATTTACCATTTTGATTTATCACTTGGAAACAGTTCAATAGCAAATCAATCATTCTGTTTTTCATTTCTTTCTTTCTTTCTTTCTTTTTTTTTTTTTCTTTTTTGCCATAGTGAATTTTTTGAAGAACTTTATGAGTTAAGCAATACACTTAATTGCATGATATATTGACTGATACCGAATTGGCCTATTGATAACTTTTCCATATCAAAAATCATTCTTGACTGTCTTAATCATTGCTAATGATAATACTATTATTAAGTAAATTAATATTGATAACTTTTAGCTTGGATGAGTTTTAGGAAAAAAAAAAATCCTTAGGTTATTATAATCTGCTAGAATGCCTAGCTTCGATTAATTATTTTCCTACTACTCAAAAGAGAGAGAGAAAAAAAAAAATCCCTATAATTTATGAAAATGAAATAGGCTTCAATAAATTATAAGGATTTATTGAGTATACGAAAATAATTCGTTATCTTTCTTCGTCGAACAAGAAAAAGAAAAAATAAATAAATAAAGGATAGTTTTGTATGCAAAAAAAAAAAAAAAAAAATCAACAAAATAATTCTAATTAGCAATTCGCAATATCTTACTTTTATCTTTTCTTGTTTTCTGATTCTGGATAATTTTGAGATTAGTTTTCTCGTATTAAAGTGATTAAAATAACATCTGGAATATTTATTTTCGAGTGATACTAAGAATTTGGCCAAAATATTGCTAATTGCTAATTAGAATCATTTGGTTGTTGCTAATTGCTAATTAAAATCATTTGGTTTTTATTCTTTCCTCTTTTTTTGCACACAAAGTTTTAAAATTCCAATTAAAAAAAAATTAAATTTAAGAAGCATACTATTGAAAAATTAGTTTAAATACTCTTGCTCACATCATTTTGCATAGAGATTTCTTTTAAGATTAAGAAGATACTACTTTCGTATGTGATATGATAAACTGTAACTTTTTGACAAAGAAAAATTTCCAATTTCTTACAAATGAAAAATGATTCAAAACAAGCAATTGATAATGCTAGTGATAATGACAATATTGAAGAGAATAAAGAATATTTCAGGATAAAATTGCAAATTAATATCATGATCTGATTAGTGGCACTTTTTGTAATCACTCGAATAGTATTTGTGATCGAATGATGTCGTGTAAAACTATAAAAAGAGCAGAGTAAAAGTGGAGAAAGAAAGAGAGGCAGTTAAATTAATTAAAGTTTCATCATATTCCTAGATAAGACTGATTATTAATAGCTTTTTGTAGGAAGTAAGATTAGTGCTAGAAGCCATATGGCGTTATTTTGACATGAAGCAGGAACAATCGCCGCTTGTTTTCCTTTATTTTTATCATACTTTATCACCAATTGATCAATTGTTATTCATTTATTCACTTTATTAATTATTATTATTATAGTTACTAGTTATTGTCGCTAATATATTATCCTTAACTAGTAATTACCAATTAATTATACCATTATTTTGTTTAAACAGTGCTTACCGATGATATTCGTTAGGTTTTTAATCATCTATTATATTTCTGTATTCATCGCTTCTGCTAATAAATCGTAGTTGATGCTTTCTGCTGGTGAATATTTGAAATGAATATTTTTTGGCGCAAATGAAATTTGATGCGAATAAATGCCAAAAAAA
>RCAB01000946.1:0-11598 GCA_003640385.1 Setaria digitata
CACCCACGCCTCATTCATTCATCCACCCACGCCTCATTCATCCACCCACGCCTCATTCATTCATTCACCCACGCCTCATCCATTCATTCACCCACGCCTCATTCATTCATTCACCCACGCCTCATTCATTCATCCACCCACGCCTCATTCATTCATNTTCGCATTCTACCCCGTTTTTATGAACCTCCTCCACCACTTCTCGTTCATCGGCCATCCAACTTGATCAGTGTTGTTTTCCCTTACTATTCTAATCAGATATTGGGAAAACTACCCTAGGCAGACTTTAAATGTGTTTACTTCTAGATGTTCTAATTAGTCTTTCAAAAAAAAAAATGAAGTGCTTTACCGTACGATTATTCAACACAACACAATTCATTATCTCTCGTATACCCAACAGTTGTTTGCTGTTAGAAAGTTTGTAATATGGGTGAAGAACTGAAACATGCTATTAGTAGGCTAGTTTAAGTGAGATATTTCCCATAATTTCCACTAGTAGTAATTCTCGGGAGTTTCCGTCAATATTTTCATCGGAGAGAAATATTCATTGTGAAGATGTCTGAAATGAACTAAACAAACGAATAGGACAATATTAACCTTACGTTGAACTGATTTTTGTCTTATCCAATTCATTCTAATAAGTCCCTTAATTAGACTATTATACGCAGAATGTGCTGAATGAAAAGTAATTTGTGCTTGCAACCTCTATCATTTGATAAGTACTGATTATTATTCATTGATATCGATTAAAATTTCATCTGATATGCAACTGTTAGATCATAGGAATAAAAATCTTCTGTGCATATTTATTGTTTCAATACAAAAAGTTATCCGATACGATAATAAATTAATTATTTAATTATAGGGATAATTTTTGTCCTTAATGATTGGAAATTCAACAAACTGATTATGTACTATTTAGAGGCTTCTTTCTTGCATAAATTTCACTAAATAAACTTTATTTCGCAATTTTATTTATTTTGAAACAACACTTTTTTATTTTTGTCTTTTATATGCTAAAAGAAAAGAAAAAAAAAAAAGAATAGATCTTACTTTATTCAAGCTGAACGATATAAAGAAAATGCTAATTTTAATGAAATATTTTTGCAGTTGAGAATGTCGAAATTTTTTATTATTCATATATTTATATTCCTATAATTTATATAATATCAAGAAACAAAAAGCAAAAAAAAACTAAATTTAACTGTTATTACAAATTTTTTTTTCTTTCTCGTTCACAAATCAAATCACAAACGTCAAATGTGATAGCCCATTCAGGAGGAGAAGTTTTAAGACTTGGCTATTTCGATACACTTCAAAATTTAGCTCAAACCAAAATGCAAAACAGGCCAACATAGTAGTAGTAGTAGTACTTCCCAATCATAAATGCTATGAAAAAAAAGCCTTAACGACCAGATTGAAGTAATGATAATTATCGTTAGCTAAAGTGGCTTTTTGAAGAAAAAAAAGAAAAAAAAAATAGAAAATAAAAATGCAGCAAGACTAGACTATAATTTGAGCATTAGTTAGAAAACCCCCCCCCCCACCTCCCTCCACCACCACATCCCCTCTATCTTTCCTCTCCCCCCACTGTGATATATGCCGTTGTTCCCTTCAAATTATCATTTTCCATTGCTGAAATTTTGATTATGAAAATGCAAACTTGGCCGCTCTTCGATCGCTAACTTTTTCATTCCTGAAATTATCGAAATTTCAATAATATTTACAGTTTTTTTGCATTAAATTTTAATTTTTGAAAGTAATGCAAGAAGCAAAAAAAAAAAAGAAAAAAAGTAAGATATTGAAAATTAGCGAGAAATTTTTGTTATTTTAAATTAAAATTCAGCACATTATTGAAAATGCTTTAAGTAAGCGACAAAGTTATCCCATTATATTTATGGGAAAATTTGAAATACAATGTAATTTGGAGAAAAGTGAGAACGTAAATAGCATAAACTTTTAGCATATGATATTTCCGTTAAAAAAAAAAGAATGTTAAAAATAAAAGAAAAAAATAAGTTTATGCATTGTCAGTTTAATGAATAAAAAAAAAAAAATTAATAAACAGTGGTTTTTTTTCTTTTGAAATATTTTAAATATTTTGAACATTTCCCATTCCTTTTCTTCTCGTCAGAATTGTCAATTGCAGTTTATCGAAAAATTCTTAATTAACATCTAGGAACTCATTCTCTCAAAAAATTATTCTCTCTGCAGATGTAAAAAGAGTTCAATCTTCTCCCTTGTTTTTTTTTTTCTTTTTTATACTTAATTTTACAAAAAAAAAAAAAGTTTTTGTTTTTTTTTTTTTTTCAAATTCAAAATTCGATACGTGAAAATAGCAAAATGGCAAAATGATAGGCTACAAAATATTTGATTTTTTTTTTTCCCATAAAATTATGCTGCTATAATAAATTATATCAGGCAACACATTTAGCGATCTTAAGCAGTAAGTAAAAATTACTTTGGCGAGATAATTTACTCGACTGAAAAGAAAAATCAGATGCATTTTTCGAAAGCAATGAATGGTTTGCATGATTTAATTGCGTGAATTCATCAGGACTGTTTACAAATGATCTAATTCAGCGTTAGCAGACACGTCAACACGTGCTTTAGAAAAATATTTTATACATATCATTAGCAGGAAAAATTTTCACAGCTTCTTGGCTCATTTCTGATAATTTTAAGCGGAAAATATTAAGGTGAGGTTGGCAAGTTTGGCAATTTTTAGCGAAAAATACATTAAGTCGAAATTGGTACTTGGTAGATTATGCGGAAGAATATAGCAAGTCGAGACTGGTACGCAGTAGTTTGCGAAGCAGTATTGTACGTCAGTATCAGCATTTAATCATTTAGCTGGCTGGACTGTTTTTCGATAAAAACTTAGAATATAACTTTTCATTCTTGCTTACAGTTTGGATATACAGAAAAAGGAACTTAATTAAACAGATTAGTCAATTTTTTTTTTGAAAAGAAAAAGGACCTTATGCAAATTTTCATGTTAAAGAACTACCTACCGAACTTTCCGTCGAGTTTTCGACTTCTTGACTAAATATAATTTACGAAATCCAACATCAAATTATGCTTCCTTTAAAGATAATCCCCAGATTGCATTAACGAATTAATTCCTTCAACAGAAAAAAAAACCATGTTGCTTTCTACAACACCAACAAAATAACTGAGTTTTTCGTTAAAAAAAAAAAAAAAAAAGATGATGAATGTCCACGTTTTTCAACTCAGAGACCAAATCCCCCATACATTCCAGAACATCCACATCCTTCACATCATTCTACAGTGAACACTGCAGGTAATACACAAAAAGTCTTCATTAATATACTGCTTACTTGATGGTTAGTGTATCCCAAATATATCTTTGCCAGAATGATTATGCAACTAAATATGATTTCCTGCATAGTTTTTGCTGAAATTTCGTTTCCGTGCAATGTAGACGTCCGGAAGTGCATTAAACCTTCGGCTTTGGGATCATCTGGAATGTCACCCACGCTTCACTCTTTATTATAGACTTTAGGAACTATAATAAATCCGCTTATATCAAGTGTTCAAGAATAAATATCTCCCCTTCCCTGAAAACAGATAAGCTTTGACAATATCACCAATTCCAATCCCACATTTCCGTAAGGCTAATAGCTGCCGGAATAAAATCTAACTGCTGGTTACTATGGAATTATAGCAGATATAATACTCTGTGTTAAAAGAAAAAAATATTTACTGCCTAGTGATTTAGCATGGCGCATTAGTTACCGAATTACATATTTAACGTAGACTTTTTTGAGTTGCCAGTGATACTACTCGATAATTTGATGGATATAAGAAAATGTTTATCAATTTATAATGCAACAATGTAGATGATTAACAATAGAGAAATCAATAAAGTCGCTGAGGTGGGCCCATTGTGCTCTTTATATGCAGCGACCTCACATTTTGCCAATTTTTCTTTAACAGTGATACAAGAAAATTGATGGAGAGGGCAATATTAGAAACGAGCTCTTCCGGTGCCATTTCAACGTGTCCAATAGCTACCGACAAACATAACACCTACAAACAACAATTCTTGCCACAAAAATGATGCAACGAGTGGCTGAAATTTTTGTACGCGAATGTTTTACACTAAATATTATTTGATATAAAAAAAATCACCCACCTTCTTCATTTGAAATTTGATTGTTGAACGAATCTCTTCAATTTTTGCTGCCAGCGGTTCGGAATGGGCAACGACACTGGGGAATTTACCAGCCTTATTCAAACCTGGTCCAAGTATTCGTGGAATCTGTTTGATCAACGCCTCCGACGCCAAAAACGCATCATAACTCTAGAAAAAATGACGAATATGAATAAAGACATGTACTTCTTAACAAAGTAAAACCAGCAACATATTTTCCGGTAATGAACAGGACGCAATGGGCACATCCATAACGATGATAATCCAAAGAAAAAGCTAAAGGGAAACGGAAAGTACGGACTTTTGCTAGCTTCTTAATAAGTTTCTTGTTTTTGTTCAGCTTCTTCAAGTCATCAGCGTTCATACACGGTATATTATTAGCGTTTGCTTCATCGCAATGTTGTTGATCACCTAGCACACATACTTTCATATTTGGTCGCGGGATATTTTTCAGCCTATAAATGTTATAATTAATCAAAGTCAAAAAAAAAGTGGTTTACGAAGATTGTGATGTCTCCGACAAAAAAAAAAAATATTGTACAATAACCCTTTGTAAGAATTTTGTTGATTAAAAACACAGAGTAAGAAAATCAAAAACTCAAATTCTAGTTTGAATCTCGGTAAATTAGGGTTTTGTTCGGATACGAAGACTCCAAAGATAACTGCTAAAAGACAGGGATACTACTGAGTGCTTGTTGCATCGTAAAAGTTCTAGCCTCCGAAAATAGGGCTAATATTTCACGGTAGGGCTTGGACATCCTCCCTTAAATTATCAACTACCAACTTTACCGCAAAGTACTCTTAAAACTACTCTACCTACCTCCTACTCTCTTTCATTTAACTAAATCTCAATTTATCAATCTATTTATCAATCAATCCAATCTATTTATCTGCCTTACTCCAAGTATTTTTGATTCTGTCCAGTTCTATCCGTCAGTATCACTGGAACGAAAAAAAAACTACACGTATTACTAGTTTAGGCTTCACTCCGACATTTTTTTTCATGTGAGAAACTCATCATCGTTTCTTTTTCTTTTTTTTTTTTTTTTTTTTTTTCATAATTAAAAATAACGCTTACTGCTGATCGTTATCCATTTAACAAATAATTAGTCGGATTTCAAACAGCAACAGTAAAGATGCATGAAATCCTACCCATTATTTCGAGACCCTGGGTTCAAGTCTTCGCCGTTTACAATAAACGACTTCCTGCTCGTCCCTATATTAGAATTATGAACGAAAAGAGAGAGTAGGCATTGTGATGATAGTTGTTGATAATACCTTACGGATCCACTAAAACGTTTATCTTTCTGTGGATCATAATTCTTCAGTGCTACTTGCAATTCGACCGTTTCACGGAATTTCCGCTTCTTATCCTTCGATGCTTTCAGCACTTCGTTAACACATTCGGTTAGCGTATCGCGCGGGATTTTACTCATTTTGTATAGTCTTAAAAACACCCTGCAAATTTCACAATATTAGATAACACATATTTTTTTCTAGTATACAGAAGTGGTACTGATTACTGCACATTTAGAAGACCTACGTACAATGAAGGAAATACCATTTCTCAGGTACATCAGTACCTGAAACTTCCAGCAGGCAACAGGAAATAAATTGCTGTAACAAAATCTCCTAAAGTGTTGTTTAATTTGATATTTACAGAAAGTCATTAATTACCAAAGGAAAAGAACTATATACATATACATACACCAACACCGTAGCAACAAGAAAAACAACTAAGAAAACGCCTCAATATTCGACAACGAGCATACCCAAAAATCCTATTGCACCGTAACCCAGAACGCGTCTCGTGACCAGACTTCCATTTTGCAGCTTCATATTGCTCATGACAGCAATAATTCTCCGATTGTTCATACACACCATTAAGAAGTCTAAATAAATACACCTCCTACACCTACACTATCCAGTATACCATAGTGTATGTTAATTGATTCGTTAAATAGCAGAATGAATCGAAATACATCAAATTTTTGAAGAAGTATTCCCATCCAATCTATTCGTTAAGAAATATGATAGCTGTCCATACTGTTCCGCAAATAGAAGATGAAACTGTCAATTAATTCAGAAAAAATTTCTTAAATTGATCCGGTTGGTTTCCATAATTTACAGAGTGTCCATCAAAAAAGGAAAAGAAAAGAATATTTATAGATCAAATTAAAATGAAACATCAATCGTGTAATATGAATATGCACCACTTCGTAACACGTGAATATCCTGTAAAACTGAACAAAAAGTGTTGTGTATGACGAGTCAATATTGACCACTAATTAATGAATTACTATCACATGCAGTCAGGATAGCTTGGAATTTTCGGCTCCGAAACGATAAAAATATTCCAGCTTATAACGCAGACCCATTTGCAAAAACCTGCTCAAATCATCCATAAAATCTCCATAAATCATCAAAAAGTGATGCATTTGTATTCCATAAATACAATGAGGAATACAAATGCATCACTTTTTCAACCAACGACAAAAAAAAAATAACTATCCATTTACCATTTTAGAGATCAAAAAAGAACATTTTTCACATAAAACAATATATACAAAAAAGAAAAAACAATATCTTTTTCACATGCTTATGCACATTTTACTAACTTGAAAATTCCCACGAAAAAGTTTAACAAAAATCCTTATAATATTTAGCAACTTTAATAGTGTTTCAGAATCTAATAGTGTCCAAAAACTGTGTTTCACTTTACTTCTTGCAACTTTTCACTTCACAATTGTTCTTTTTTTTCGCTTCACAATATAACCAAATCTGCGAAGCATTCAATATTCTCGTCGTCTTTTTCTGTTTTTGCCTGGAAAGGGAAAGACATGTTAAGCATAAATTCAAATATAGCATTCATTGCCCGAGATTTCATTTCACCATTCCTGAGCTGGCAGAAAATTATCTACTCATAAATAACCTGTAATATCGAAACGTTTGAATTAGAAAATTTAAAATTAGGTGTGATATCAACATATTAAGTTACAGAAATTTTAAACAAATAAATTATAGAATCTATAAACTAACACATTCGTTAGGTTCGACAACAGACTCGAATTTCCAGAATACAGTGGAATTAATCTGACTGCAAGAAAGCCAAACGTGTGTAGTGCTATCAGCTAATTCAGCCCATCGATCCGCCACTGACTTTTTAAATTGTTCATAATCTACCCAAACTTTTCCGACAACATCACTTACCCAGATCCAATCTTTATTTGGTAAATCTTCTGGCATTTTCATTTTCTCACATACCTACAACTCAAATGAACCTTATACGTTTGTCAATTAAAAAAACGTAATTCTTTAATAAATTGATCGAAAAATTCAACTCTTCCTTGAATGTGAGATAATAAAAAGGTATGAAACAGGCAGCCTCTACCTGTATTATTTAGTATTTGTGTTTTAACAAAACTTCATGAAACAATAATTACCTGAGCTTTACCTCGTACCACTTTTGTTGGTATCGTTTGGTTCTTTGAATATTTCAATTTATGTGCTTCTAGAACACCGCCTTTTCTATAAAAGTAAAAATAAAGAATTCGTAAAAACTAAATCATAAACTTTTTGTTGCAGTTATTAGCAAAGAACTTAGGAATAAAAGTTGGTGTATTTAAATCAGAAAAAGCAAACGATATACAGCAAGGACTAACCCACTTCGGACAACGAAATCAAACCAAGCACCTACTGCGATATTTTTGCATCGCTGATGACGAAAGTACACAATACCAGTTGCTGTAGACCACAAGGCGATTTGTTCTAGATGAAGTTGGTAATATTTCACACTGATGGACGAATTACGAAGGAAAATATAAACCATAAACCGTAAAAATTTTTTCTTAAATCATTTGGTAAATTTGTGTTTCTAGGCTTAAGGAATTAAAATACTGCAAAAAACAAAGCATCTAAATAATGTGCAAAAACGCTAACAGGAATATGGAGACCGTAACTGATAAAACAGGGATTTAAGGGATTAGTTTGTTGTTATAGCATTGTAGACCAACGCAACATGTTTCAACTTGATGGAACCAAGAAACCTTTCATACATAAACTCACTTAGTCGAGATTCCACATCACGCCAAAGGACTAATCCTGAATATACAGTGGCTGGATTGATTTTGTCTTTTGGTCGATTTTGCTAAAAAAGAAAAAAAGTGAATGCCAAATCCGAAACCACTTAATAACGACAAAAAATTTAGTTTGGAACGAATTTTTGAAAAAATAACTTTCATAAGTTACATACACTTCAAAGTGCTAATTAATTGAAGTGAGCCTAACAGACAAAAAAAAATTAAGATAAGTTAGAATATACCAAACAGTGAACTGACAACAATTCCGCATCCGCTGACATTTCTGATCCAATCCATGGCTGAAAAAAAAAGAAAAGGAAAAGTGTCCTCATAAGAGGAAAAAACAGGAAAGAGCTAGTTAATACTACATTAGATAGGTCACCCATCTGATGACTTCATCAAAAATAAAACAAAATTGACAAATGTAGAGATTTCACAATAATGTTCTCATAAACAAAATAAATATAAGAGATAATTTTACGACTTATATTGAATTACTTTACATTGTCCAAAATTGTAAAAAGTATTTTTTTTTACTAACAGTATAGCTGATGAATGCTTCCTAAAGAATCCGAAGCTAATTTACTCTTTAATGGGAGTAAAAACTTTTGTGTTTAATGAATGGTTTTGCCTAAAGTTTAACAATGATAAGTGAAAGAAAATTCTTTTGCTGTGATGCTATGAAGCAGTAAAAAGTCATTACTTAAAGCAAAGAACTATAAACGAATGTTATTAATGTGAAGTGAGGACAAAATAATTAACAGTGCATAAGTGAACAAAACTAACCGCATCATAAATTGGAAGTTGATCGTGAGCTGGCCGAACAATCTCAGTAACTTTCATCAAGACGTTACTATTTAATATACACGGTTCATGCAATAATTCAATCCACGTTACATAAATAACATTTGGCAGAACATGTTCATTGTTAAATATACCATCTTTATCGAGAACCCACTGCAGAAGATACAACATATATTCATATAAATGATACTGATGCTACTCAAACATCTACTGTAACTAATTCCCAAGAAAATATTACTTGGAATTCAAATTCAGATGGCTAAATATTGACTACATCATGTGTTTCATCACATCGTCCATAAAGTTACTGGTAAATATCAGAAGTATTAATATTTGCAAAGATGCCAATTAAAAAAATTAATCAAGTTGAAAGAAGGATAAATGATACCTCAAAATGTGGTGACCAGACATATTGTTCGAAAGGTTCGCATGTACCGTTTAAATCCGGCCGACAAGGGATAGCAGCAACTGTTTGAATCTAAAAAAAAAAAAGTTTTGAAGAATTTTCCAGAAAGAAATAAAAATTAATCAAAAGTTTCGAACAGATTAAATAATGTATTTATCATGGAAGAAATGCAAACAAACCGATATTCGGTTACTTGTTGAACCATCGATACCAGTCAACTTTACAATTTTAGTTGGAAGTACTGGCGAAAAATGTTCAATGATAGGTGTCGCAGAATCACGACTAAACTGAAAAATTGCATTAATTTCATAAATTTCACGATTTAAGTGTCATCATCTTTTCTCTGTTGCAATATGAGTTTACCAGTAAGTTCCCACAGAATATATGAATAATAAAAATAAAATATTGGCGATATTCCATTTTATCAATCACAGCATCTTATTCAGCATTAGGTATTCCTGGAAATGACCAATTGAAAATATGAAATAAGAGAGAAATATTTGAATTATATCCTTTCCAAAGTATATGGCATTTTTTAAGACACACATAAATGTAAAGAATATTTTCTACTTTTCTACTCTTAAGTGACTAATAAATATGAATAGACAGTAGAAGTTTAGAATACTAAACTTTGAATACTAAATTTTCAAATAAAATGAAACGAAAAACACTCAGTAAACATGACTTAGGATGAAAAATACACTTCCTGATGTGCAAAATCTTTCTAAAGAATACTTTAAATTTCGAACAGAAAGAGTCATTATGTGATTCCATCCGGCTAAGTTTTAAATTACAACAACCAAAGACATCAATTTGAAAAGTTAATAGCCGAAAAGGCATTAAAATATCGAAAAAAAATTTGTTGGAAAATCACAAAAAAAGAGCGTAGAACAAGGAAGGAAAACTGCTTAGCAATTTCTGGAGCAGGAATTCATTTATACTTAAATTTTAAGCATTAATTAGGATAAAAATTGAAACGAATTATACAAATGGAACCAACTATGGATGAATTATTTTTGATCTAAATAGCATTTGAAGGAACACTTACAGAAAAGTTAATCCAGCTACCTGCAGTAATATTAGCTGCTATTTCACATTTGAACTGATAAATTTTCGTTTTTCTCAATATTTTAATTCGACTATTCGTTGCTTCCAAAACAATACCCAAATAGTATTTACCATACATTTGCCTTTAATTTAACACTTCAAATTAATCAATCGACTTTTGAAAAAAATTAAAATTTTCGTGATAATTGAAGCATTCAATTACGACATTACTACTATACAGTAGCACTATAATGATCGTAAATTTATAGCATGGGTTGAGTTAGTAAATCAATAATTTATTCAACAAATATAAACAAATAAATTAGCACAACTCGCTTACTGAAACAAATCAAAACGTAACGGAAGCTATAAGCAGCATTCGGAAAGAAAAATAAACGTTTGTATAAATAACAAACAAACAGTTCATGAATATTTAAAAAAATTCCACCACTCCGGTAGAAAGAAACACACACACAAACAACCAACGTCAAAGGGACTGTTTTCAGTCCTTTAATTAATGGGATGTTAATTAACGGGATGAGAAGCAACACTCCGTGAACATTCATTCATTTCTTCATTAAGCAAAAGAGAAAAGAATTTTAAATCAACAGCAAAATTAAATGTTAATTTGGAAGGGAAAGCGAAAAAGGAACACGAAAACGGGAAGAATCCTTTGGCAATCACTGCAATTAATTTTGTTTTAAGACTTCAAGTAGCCAATTAAGAANTTAAGAAAGCCAATTAAGAAATTTCCTACCTAACTCAAACCGAAGTGCAACAAAAACGGCANGTAGCCAATTAAGAAATTTCCTACCTAACTCAAACCGAAGTGCAACAAAAACGGCAAACTGCACGCCAACAAACCCGTCACAGAACGAATAACGCGCTGTAAATCATCTGTCTCTATGCATCCGTGCATATGCACATGTGCATCTCTACGTGCGTGCATTGTGCATCTGTGCATATATGCATCTGTACATGTGTGTGCAAATGTGCGTCTGTGCATCTGGTTAATCTGTACATCGATGAAAACACAAGGGAAGATTCTTACAGTGAATCACTTGCATTGATGAAGACAGAAGGGAAGA
>RCAB01000947.1:0-11519 GCA_003640385.1 Setaria digitata
TCCTCCCTTCCTCATTCCTTCTCATCTTCCTCCTCCCTTCCTCATTCCTTCTCCTCCTCCCTTCCTCATTCCTTCTCCTTTTCTCACACCCCTCCTTTTTTCCTCCTTTTTCCCGCTTATTCATTCCATCCTCATTTCAATTCCATTCACTACTAAACTATTCAACATTCCTTTTCACCTTGATTTTCTTTCTCCTGCCGCCACCCCCCCCCCATCCTCGTTACCTCTCTCTCTCTCGCTCTCGCTCTCTCTCTCTCTTCCCCTTTCATCGATAATTTCCCTTTAACTTTTTTTTTTTTTACCTATATTTAAACATTTTAAAGCGAAACAAAATTGAAATGCAAATGCAAGAGAGGGAGAGAGAGAGAGAGAGAGAGAGAGAGAGAGAGAGAGAGAAAGAGAGAGAGAAAGGGAAACAGAAACGACCACGAAAAGTAGCACCCCAAAAATAAAAACAACCACTTTAACCTGAGCTTATTATATAAATTAAAAATATTTTGCAAAACGAATGAACCTAATGCTTATTTATTTTTTCATTTCACTATTTTTACAATCTTCTTCTAACAACAATAAAAATTATTCTCTACTCACTGCAACAATCTCGTGTCGTTTGCCTTTTTGCTCTAGAATGCCAAATATTTTCAAATTTTATTTAATTTAATTAGCTAATATTTTCAAATTACTATTTCGAAAATTAAAATTAAAAATGTCCCCGAATTGAAGGAATTCATGTAAATAATATACACATATATTTATAAATAATACGCGTCGATAATAAATAAATTCAACTTAACTACTATCTCTCTCCCTCTCTTTCTATTGCTTTTTTTTCTTTTTTTTTTTTTTTTTGCTTTTAAATTGTACTTTAAATAAACATTTAATTGAAACTATGTGAAATTAATAGCAATAATTACTAACTTCCCAGCTATAATTTATTCTTCTGATAATTTCAACAACAACAACAACAACAAAAAGAAAAGTCCATTAATTATTGCAAAATTCTTAGCCTAAAAGTAATTCGAAAAAGAAGAAAAAAAAAAGCAAAGCTTTTCTATCTATGTTAAATCTTAACCAATGGTACTTCTTATACACATACTAATGATTGTAAACAAAATTGTCGTTTTCCAAAAATGTTGACAACAAACTTAAATCATAGGCCAAAGATGAAAAACATGTGATTTTTCGGATACTATCTAAACTGACTGACTAAACAAGAGAGGACGAAATGAATGACAAGATATCGCGGAAAATAACATGGCGGAGGAAGAAGAGTGATTGGGACATAGGTGTAAAAATGGACCAGAAGAAGTTCTAGGAAAACAGCAAATAGCCAGCCAGGAAGAGTAATGTAAACAGGGTTGTCCAGCTCTCTATTTATTATTAAATATCTCTTTTCCATTTTGATTTTCCTCGATTAAAAGAAATTAAATGAATGAGAAAAAAAGAAAAAAAAAAAAAAAAAAAAAAAGAAAAAGAAATTGGAAATTATTTTAGTAAACGAATAAACAACAAACAGAAACTTAAAAGAAAAAATTTCATTTCTAAACATAATGACTCTTTCCACTTTTTGCTTTTTTTTTTCTTTCTGTTTTGTTTTTGCTTAATAAAATATAGCTGCTATTTTAAAAGAGATAATATATTTCTAAATTATAATGACTTAAAATGAAACCTTTAAATAACATATTACTTATTAAAAAAAAAGCGAACTAAAGTTACTTTATAAAATTAAAAATAGAAAGACAGATCAGATGATGAGGCGAAAAAAAGGGTACAAATTTTTAAAACATATATATATATATATATATTGAAAGAAGTAATGTTATATAAATGTAACCAATTAATAATTTATTGAAAAAAAAAAAAGGAAAAATTGGAAAAATAAAAATATATAAATAAACTAGCTAGCTATATAGAATGAATTTTTAAACTTTTTTAATTTTTCCTAAATTAAAAATATCAAAAATTTAACTGGACAATAATTTTGTTGCTAATATAAATTTATGAAATTTGAAACGTTTAAACTATGTGGACAGAAAGGATGAAATACAGTGAAAGATTTAGCAAAAGTCCATTCACAATTGGATAGAATCATCGAACAGCTGTCAAAATTTGCGGTAAACAAATGAAACAATTTCATTGCAATAATTTCCCATTAATTAGTTCACTTTTTCTTCTATAATTTCGAAGAGAAAAAAAAAAAAAAAGAAGATTGCTCTTAATTAATAAGTTAATTTGAATAAATGAAAATAAAAAAAAAAGAGACTGAAAGAAGTGGAAAAAGCGAGAGAGAGAGAGAGAGAGGGGAAAGAAAGAAAGAAAGTTATCACAAAAAGAAAATACAAAAAAAAAAAAAAGAAGAAAGTTTGTTTTCCTCGATGGAAATATTCCATTTAAAAAAAAAAAAAAAAAAAAATCTATTCAAATATATTCCATTCATTTCAATACGTCTAATTCTATTTTCTTTTTTCTTTTCACGTGTATTCCGCATGACATACATATTGCGTAACATGTACATTATATTGTTAGGCGCTATGACGTTAGCATTTTTGATGATCATCAATGGCATGCATATACGTACGTCATTTATCGAGCGTATTAGTTGTACGAATTTCATCTATTAACGTATACTTTTTTTCTATACGTGTAACGTTAATATATTAGATGATCAACTATGATTACATTTTTACAAATAATCCATATAAATCTCATATACTGAAGCAATTTTTTATATGCAAATCTTATCTATTCATCATTTTTTTTTTTGTTTTTTAATATATATTACAATATTACGTTAATTTCTGACAAATAACAGTGATACGTAGATATCATCCAACATATATATCTAACATAATATACGAATTTGCTCTATTCACGCACACTTTTTTTTTTTTTATATTATTCAACATTTACTATGTAAATATAGCTTAGAGTTTTTTTTTTTTTTTTTTTTTTTCCCACTTTTTATGATTTTCTATTTCAAATTAAAAACCATATACATAGAGGATGAAATGAGATGAATAGCAAAGAGATGAAATAAATTATTCGAGAAGAGATGTTAATGATTAAACAATTCTTATCAAATCATACAATTCATTAATGATATGATAAAATATTTTTACACTTGAATGAAATAATTTAAATGAAATAAGGCAAAAAAAAAAAAAATTTTTTTTTCTCTTTTTTCTTCTGTTGTTGTTGTTTTTTTTTTTTCTTTTTTTTTTTTTTTTTTTCTTAAAAAGATATGTAATATTAAAAATTGAACAGTGAAAATAAAATGTGCTCAGTGAGAGTCACTCAGTCATTCCTTCCTTCATCGAAACTTCCAATGAACTTCACATACACATACTGTGCTACTGCTTTCAGGAAACCATTCTCCCTTCATTTATTGCTAACACACACACACACATACACATGTATGTACACACATGGATGTACACACACACACACACATACACATGTATGTGCATGCAAGCACACAGGTATGTACAGACAGACAGACACACACACACACACATGCACAGAATTACATAAACATGTATTATGCGGAGCCTATGTCCATCCACCCAAACATCCAACTGTCTGTCCGCCTATCTATATGTCTGTCTGTCCGTCTGTCTGTATATTTCTTTGTCTGTCTATCCAGATTGAAGTCAACTTTCGTTATATATAAATACATATGTGAAATGCTCTTTCGTTTTTTCAACGTGTACTTAATCATCATTACTTGTTCATTTATGTGTACATACACGTATATATGTGTGCGTGTGTGTCCGTGTATGTCTGAGTACACGTATATAGACGTACACGTCTGTATCTGTTTATGTATGTCTAAGTGCATGTATGTGTGTATGTGGACATTTATGTCTGTCTATGTTGATACGGATGATGTGCAATGGGAACGATATGCTTATGACGTGTGTGAAAGACCTACATGTACGTGTATGTGGACATAATGTATGTCTTGGGCACATACATGTATGTGTGCATGTGGGCATATTATTTGAATTTGAGCAAGTGCTGGGCAAATTGCAGAATCAAAAAAAAAAAAAAAAAAAGAAAGCATTTCCCATAATAACATTTATTGGCTTATGTATACGTGCTCAAATGCGTACACGTGCGTGAGTATATTTGTGCACACGTACGTACGTGGATGTACTAGATTTGCAAATATAAATCTACACATACTTCATGCCTTATCTATCATTTCCTTTTTTTCTTTTTTTTTTTTTTTTTTTCTCGCTCAAAAATTGCAATTATATCAAATTTTTATGGAAAAAAAAGAAAAAAAAACCTGTATGCCATATAGAACGGACAATTGGACAATTTCTTTTCTTTCCTTTCTTTCTTTCTCGTTTTTTTTTTTCTTTTTTCTTTTGTTAGCCATTTCATTTACAGTGAAAAAGTGCATTTCATCCGTTACAGAAGCAGAAACAAAAAGATTTAAATTGAGAAATCATTTGAAAGAAAAAAAGAAGGAAGAGTTTAATTTGACGTAATTTAAATCAACTTAATTCTGATTGAAATGTTTAAATATAAATTTTGCAAAGAATTAAAAAAAAATTTCAATTTTTGTTAAAATCATTGACAACTACAACTAAAGTAAGAAGAAAAAAAGAAGAAAGAAAGATCCAAATTGGAAGAAAAAAGAAAAAGGAAAAGAATGAAATAACAATTTGGAATGACATATGAAGAAATGATGAAATAGCTCATTCCATTAGCAATAAACGATAAATAAGCTATAGGAAAAGAGCAACAGAAGAAAGATGAAAAAAAAAAAAAAAAAAAGGAAAAAAAAGGGAAGAAAAATGATGTGGGAAGCAAGGAGGAAGAGGGGTAAAAAAAAAAAAAAAAGAAAAAAAAAAAGAAGAAAAAGATATGATGCTATTTAAATGAGACATGGAGCAAAAAGAAAAAGAGAGAGAGCGAGGTAGAGAAAGAGAAAGGAAAGACAACAAACATCTTCTTACTCTCCATTACTGAACCAGTTTTTTTTTTCTGCAACATGCCGACATTGTTTGTCCCTTCAGCCCCTCTCCCTGTCTGTCGCGGTCCTCTCTCCCCGCCATTTCAGGGGGATCCTCCTCCGTCCTTGTCCCCTACAAATGTCCCCCTCCATCCACCTGTCCTTGTCAATTCTATTTTTTGTTATCATTAGCTCATAAATAGGAAATACCAGACTTTCTTTCTTCCTCTACATGCTGTAATCGTTGTTGTTGTTGTTGTTGTTATTATTATTATTGTTATTGTTATTATTATTATTGTTACTGTTGTTATTGTTATTGGGGAAAGAAAATAAAGAGATAAAAAGAATTATGAGAGAATAAGAATAATAATGAGAATGAAATGGAAAATGAGAAGGAAAGAAAAAGTGAAATGAATGAAAATGAAAAGAGAAACGGGAATTATTACGCAATCAGACTGGTTATTACTACTATAATAGGTCGATTTTTAAAAGCAACTTTACCAAACAAAATATCTTTTTGTATAATTTTGCAAATTAGGAAATCGAGAAGAAAGGGATCGAAAGATGATGATAGAAATAAATGAAACGTGGAGAGGGAGAAGAGATGAAGAGAGGGCAATATTTCGCGAAAAGATGAAATTTTTCCTACTATAATCTCTTCCTATCCTACACTATCTTTCTCCTCCTTTTCATACCTCCTCATTTCATCACCACCTGTTCTAGCTAATCTGTCACTTACCTGTTTTCCTTTTTCTTCCTCTTTTATTCGGTTCTCTTTCAACTAAGCACTCTTCTCTAATGTTTTGTTTTCTTTGCATGAAACTAAATTCTCAATTCACATTGGGAGAAATTTGATAATCCAATCAGAGAGGGTTGTGATAATTTCAACACCAATTAAAGATCTATTAATTAGTGCATTAATTAAACATCTTACTGAAAGTTAATTAATATTTTGGCATGAGATCATTACAAGTTTAACAATGAAAAAATAAAGTAAATGTCACTAACTTAATAAATTTATGAAAGTTTTTCCTTTCTCTCAAAATTTATAAAATCTTTTCTTATTTTCCTCCTAAATGGAATGAAAAAGGGTAGCATTTAGGAAACAAAAAAAAAAGAAACAAGGTAATCAGATTTAATTGAATATGTAAGAAAGGCACTAGAATTGAAGAAAATAGCAAGTAATATAATATACATATTACAATACAATTATATATTTATCCAAATTATTATATACTGTAAAATTACTTAAAAAAAAAAAAACTTTGCAACTGTTAATATGTAATATTATCAGTTGCGAAATTTTAAATTTCAACGATGAGCTTTTCTTATTATCAGAGCTTTTCTCTATCCTTTCCCTTTATAAAATAAATTAATATGATCCATTTACATATATAAGTATTTTCTAAAATTATTATTTCTGTATTTCATTACATAAATTCCTATTTTTTTTTTTTTTTTTTTCACCCACTCTCTATCTCTCTCAGATATTTTCTTTTTTTTTTTGCCCTCTTCCTTATCCTTTTTTCCCACCGTATTTTTCTTTTCCTCTTTTATTTCCTTCTTTCCCTTCCCTATATTTTTACCCGATTATTCCCGTATTTTCTCTCAAAGTACTTACTCTCCCTTGATTTTTTTTTTTTTTTTTTTTTCTCACTCAACCCATTCATTCAATCATTATGTTTAAAATTTAAGTGATAAATGATTTTTTTCTTTTTTTTTTTTTNGGCGAAACTATTTGAAATGTGTATGAGGAAATGGTTGAATGTGATGTGGCCAGCTGTAACTGCCCCATACCACATAGCCTTCTCGCTCGTTCACCCGCCCCTTTTGCTTTCAATCAAGAGATCTCTCTTCGATCATCAGGAAACAAAAAAAAAAAAAAAAAAAAAACATTCCTGAGATAATGACGATGATGATTGTGGTAATATTAATAATAACAATGCTTATGATTATGATATTGATGATGATGGTATTGCGGTGGTGGTGGTGAGTGGCGGTAATAATGTTGATGTTGATGATGATGATGATGATGTTGATGATGATGATGATGGTAATGGTGGTGGTGGTGGTGGTGGTGGTGGCGATGGTGATGATGGTGATGGTGGTGATGGTGGTGGTGGTGCTACTGCTATTGCTAATAATTATCAAAAAGTGCAACTGGCAAATAGGACAAAAGCGGGATGGGCAAAAGTGGGCGGGCAGAAAGGAGTGGGTGAAGAGTGAGAAAAAATAAAGGAAGAATGAAGAGAAAAAGAAAAAGAAAATAAGGCCTACCACAATTAGGTTTAAATTTTTAGACTGCAATAGATAGTTTTTTCTACTTGGCTTCAATAATAATAATAATAATAATAATGATAATGATGATATCGATGTCGATGATGTTGATGATGATGGTGATGATGATGATAGTGATGATAGTAAATGATAATAGCAATAATAATGATAACAATGATGATGATGATGATAACGATAATGAATATAACGATTATTCCATTTTATAAGTGCGAAAGAAAAATTTCAACCTTTCACATCCTTACATTACCTTTATCCATTTTCTTTTGCAGCAATAGCCTGTCTCTCATTGTAGCTAATTCCCGCATTCATAATTTCGTCGGTAACTATCTCACATCTCGTATCTCACTCTCCTCCCCTCCTCTTCAATCACGTATTTTAGATTCCACATACCCCGTATCGACTCCGTATCTCATACCCTTCCCCCTCCCCTCCCCAAATTATAGTTTCCATATTTGGTTGGTACCTAGTATCTCCTGTATATCCTACCTTCCTTATTGTTTCCTCTTCATATACTTTTTATAAAATGATATTAATGCTTTTTAGCTTTTAGCAATTTTTCTTCTACTTAATCCTTTCCCCCAGCATGCATCTTAAATATTTTCTTGTGGCCAACATGCATGCACATTATTTTCTTGCATTGGATATGCATGCACATGCATATTATTTATTTTTCTTCCTTTTACTCTACATCTTTTTAGTAATTAACATGCATGCATGTTTTTTCTTGCACACATTTGATAGATACATATTATAACTTAGAAAATAATAATAATTAGTAATGTGGAAATAATAATTTTAAATAAATGTATTATTTATATGAAAAATTTACGAATCACTTTAGCAGTACGTGAACAAAATCAGAGAAAAATAATATTGAAAGTGCAATTTTTTCTTTTTTTTTTTTTTTTTTTTTTGCAATTTTGAGTTAAATTTATATTTTTTACAATTAAAAATTCACCACTGTTATAAAGATAACTCGAATATATTATTATTATTATTAGTCAAATAAATGCATTAAATGCATGTGTATATGGTAAAATTTACCGTTTACTTATTTTAAAATGAATAAAATTATTTAAAAATTATTTATTGTAAATGTAAAATCTTTATCTCTTTTATAATTAAATTTGTATTTCGTATAATTAGGAATTACAATAGTTACAAATAAAATTCAGACATTTTGTAATTAAATTTGTTTATCTTTTATTAAATACTTACCATGATAGCCTATGAGACAATGCAAAGTATAACAAAGTATTTGATATTTCAAGAAGGAACAGAAAAAAAAGGAAAAAATTGCTTTATTTTCAACTTTACATACAGGAGTAGGGTCATATTTAGTCCGTTTAAATTTATGCAATTTTCAAATTTTTGAGAGTTTATACTTAATTTTTACGTTATAATCATAATAAAGGAATGAAATGTTCACGTTTCTTGCTATAAGCTTTCTTTTTCCTCCCCCCCCCCCCTCCTAAAAAAAANAATGGGTTCAGTTAATTCATCTTGCTATGTTCAAATTTATATCGTCCATTATCGATGAAAATTTTAAGTCTCCCATATAAAGTGCATTAATCTCAAAATGAATTTTTATTAAAAACTATCATCATATTATGCTATGCCTCTTAATTTTTCATTTTTCATTTGCTACATTAAAGGTAATCACAATGCCAAATGATATATGATAATGGTTAATTATTTGCATAATTATCAACACATAGGAAATTAAAAATTTTTTATTTGATAATTATTATTACCCATTTTTTTTTTTTTTTTTTACGAATGCTTGATTAAGCTGTCATATATCCTAGAAAAAAGTAGTCATAAAAAATAAAAACAAATCCTAAAATAATAACGTATGAATAATACACAAAACAGCAACAATTATAGTATAATAGTTCTAGTAACAATTATAACAATATAGTAAATTCACTAAAAATACAACGATAGCTATTCCCATTGCGTTAATTAGATAAAATGTTAAGAGGGCACTTGATAAAAAATGTGTTTGATATACCTTCTAAGCGAAAAAAAAAAAAAAAAAAAAAGGAAAAAATGGAAATCTATTTTCTAAGTTAGCTGTTTTAATAATAGAATCTATTTATTCGATATTATACATAAAATCAAATAACTTTTTTTCTTTTTTAAATCGAGTTTTACATAGGTTAACGTTGGTACTGCATACGATTTATATAATTATCTAAAAATTAATAAATTGAATCTAAAGTACATAACATTTCAAAAATAAAAATATGATAGAAGCGGAAAGGGAGAGAGAAATGGAAAAGTATATAATTCATATATGTAAAATAATTAGTGAAAATGTTGAAATGTTACGCTTTAATGTAAAAGATAAAAAAAAAAAAAAAGATGTACAATAATTAAGAAATAATAATAACATAGTAAAACGTAGTCATTATTAATTGGATGCTAATAATTTTAAGTAATACCAATTCTATAATTGATACAATAAGTAGTAGGATGTAAGTGGTAGTTAATGGTGAACTGATAATGCTACAGTAAGATTAATTAGTGAAAAATTAACAATGTAACGTGCAAAATAGCAGTTATAATTTATTGTTTAGATACCAAATAATGTTTGTTAATGAAGATAAGAATAATGTAACAAATACAACTTGTATCATCAGTAGTAAATAAACGGTAATCGGTAATAGCATCGAAGTTATAATATTGACAATAACAATAATAATAATAATAATAACAATAATAATAATGATAATAGAGCAAATAATAGGAATAATTAAAGTAAATAATATATAAAATAATGATTGAATTTATCATAAACACCGGTTTATCGTGAATTTTTCACAAAAATTACTCACACATTATATAATTTCATCATTTTTCCCGCTCTATCATGTTTTCCGCTCTTTTTACATTTTTTTTTTTTTTTTTCTAAACATTTACTTATTCTCTTTCTCTTCCTCTCTTCCTCTCCCTCTCCCTCTCTCTCTCTCTCTCCCTCTCTCTTCCTCATTTTCACTATTCTTTTTTTATTCTTGCAAAAATTGTTGTCATCATTTGACTTCAGACATTTTTAAGATAAGACCAAACTGATAGTTAAAATTTGACTATTTATCCTTTCCACTTTTTTTTTTTTTTTTTTTTCGTTTACACTAATTGATGGAGTAAATTTTACCCAGATAAAATGACTAAGCTTATCATTGCTAATATTTTATATTAAAAAAAAAAAAACCTCCCAACTAATAATGATCAAATCTCATAAAGGTTATGTTTTTTCTTTTTGTTTTTTTTTTTTTCATTCCATCTTTCCTTTTCATCTACCACTTTTTTTTTTTTTTTACCTAGATCCTTTTCTTTTTTTTCCCCCTCCCCTTCCCCATCCAAAAATAGAACTATTAACTAGCCTATCTGATATCTTATCCCGTGATCATTTGTCAACATTTAAAAGCAATATCATGACTACTTGTTGACAATGAAGAGATAATACTACTAACTAGTAGTAGTAGTAGTAGTAAAATGATAATAATAAATAACAAGCTTCAAGCAAATCATAGCATAACTTATAGAATAAGCAAGCTTTTCTCTCATTCGATCTTTTTCAAATCCTTTTCATTCCTTTTCCAAACATTTACCTGCTCTTTTTTCTTTTTCTTTTGTTTTTTTTTTTGTTTTATTTTTTTTTTTTTCCTTTCCACCCACACATCTCGGTATCTCTTCGATATTCCTTTATCCTAGTGTTATATCTTTTTTGTACCATTTTCACTCTAACATTTTCATTCATTATTTTATCTATCGTCGGAAACTCTTTCACCCTCGTCATTTATTGCACATTTCCTGTTTTGCTCAATTTCCTTGCTTATTTATTTATTTGTTTGTTTATCTATTTTACGCGTTTGGCTTTTATATAGCCTTCAACGCAGCAAAAAATAACAATAAGAAAAAAAAAAAAAAAAAAGGAAACAGTAATAATAATAGTAGTAGTATTAACGACGAGAATAAAGCAATGATAACAATGCTGATATGACAGTACTGTTAACAGTGATAGTGTAACGGTGAATAGATAATAATAATAATAAAATAAGGTAAATGAATAATAATAATTTATAATGAATAAAATGTGGGAGTAATGATGAAGTGTGATAGTGATAATAATGAAAATAGCGATAAATAGGAAGATAAAGAAATGATAATAGTAATGATGAAAGTGGTGATAATAATTATAATAGTGAGAGGAGAAGTAGAGAGAATGAAAGGAAAGAAAAAAAAAAAAAAAAAA
>RCAB01000948.1:0-11209 GCA_003640385.1 Setaria digitata
TTTTTTTCAGTCCTTTACAATTCTTTTATGTTATTTTGCATTGAAATTCATCGAAAACAAACATTTCAAAAAGCATTCAAATTGTATGTCAAACGAACAAAAAAATTTTATTCAATTTCATTTCTTTCACATTTGCATTTTATTTCATTTTCCATTTGAGTTTGAATTAAGAAAAGAAAAGAAAAGAAAAAAAAAAGAAAAAAAAATGGAATGGAGGAGAATGGCTTATTTTCTTTTCTTTATTGGAAAAGGACGAAGAACTCACTTTGCATTGTTTAGTTTCATTTTTTTTTTTAAATTTTAGTTGAAATTACTATATTTTTTTTTTCAACATCTAATTTTTAATTTTTTTTTTTTATTGATATTGCTAATATTAATGTATGGAATAAAAAATTGGTCGAAAAAATGATAACTGATAAGATATTTATTCACTTATAATATCAACAAAAAGAAAAATGAATGATGGAATGATATCAGTTTTATCAATAAATTATTATGAAATAAAAGCTACGAAATCTGTCTTTTTTTGATGAAATTTTTATTCGTTTTAAATTTAAGTTTGAAAAGTATAAATCAATTTTGGATAATAACTAATGAAATTTTTTTCATATGTTTGAAAAAATCCAATATTTTAAATTAACATTTAATCGGATTGAATTAAATGTTTAACTCAGAATGGTAACCAACCAAAATTACTTTTTTTTTTTTTTTTTTTAGTATGAAAAAACGTCCTTCGTCAGCTCTGACAAAATTTCAATAAGTTAACTTGAAAATTTTTTCTTCACTTAATTAGTTAATTAATATATATATACCTGAAATTGCAGTATTCCTCTCCACCCACAAAAATAAAAATAACAGCCGCAAGAGCTGCGAGTAAATAAATATTTTGAGAAAAAAAAAGAAATAAAACAAAATTAGTCAATTATTTTCATTAAGCTGGTCCTATCGGAATTTTCCTTTTGAGCTAATTGCGTTAATTAATGACTGTTTGCGAGTCAAAAAAAAAAGTGAATGGCTTTTCGATCGAATTCAAATTTGTAATTACTGAAGTAAGTTTATATTCATTAAAAATTCATTTAATATATTTATTATTTTAGCATTTTTCAGTTATTAGATTTCTAGTCAGATGTTTCTTTCTTTAGTTCAAAATTATTTTTATCAATCATTTTTCTGTTTTTGTTTTTTCAAATTGATAATTTTTAAACAATTTCTTTTATCTTTTTCATGCTTGATAATTCCTATGAATTTCATTATCCTTATCATTTTGATCCGAAATATTTGCATCTATTTTTTTGCAAAAATTTTTATTGTCAACTTCAAGGATTTGTTAATTTTTTTTTTTTTTTGCCTCTAATTAAATGAGATTAAAAAAAAACTATTACAAAATTTCATTCCAATAAATTTAACATAGTTTTAATTATTTATTCTCTCTAATTTAGCATTTATTGAATGAAATTTTTAATGGTAAATCCCTTCAAAAGTGCTAAAAAAAACAAATTTGATTCATCATTCATTGTTGCCATTTCTTTTTACACATACATTATTAACTACCACCTGCTTAGACCATAATTAGTGCTTCCGTTCATCACATACAAGTGGTACCATTCATTGCAGTAGCATTTATGCATTAAACCGCGCAGTTGAAAAAAAAAAAAAAAAAAAAGAAATAAAAAATTTCACTTATAATATGTTGTGTGAAATGCACGCAACACATTGTAATCAAATAATAACTTACGCGTAAAACGTTGCAATTTGGCGCTGACTTACGCGTAAAACGTGTCAATTCATTGCTAAGTTGCACGTAACAAGTTTTAATTTGTTACCGATCTACACGTAACATGTTACACGTTACACTTGCAATTTAGTGTTAAGTTACACGTACGAAGAAGTTACCGATTTATGCGTGACGTGTTGCAATTTTTTACTGATTTACATGTAAAACGTTGCAATTTACTACTAATTTATATGTAGCTTCATGTTGTGATTTTTATTCCAGTTTTTATGTACGGCACTGTTTTGTTTCGAAATCTGCGCAAGAATATTCAACTAAATTTAATATAAATTTCAACCCATTTTTAAATTATAAAATAATCGATAATTAATTCAATCGTTCACTACGGAAACCAGAGGATGGATATTTATCATAATTTATCAATGATAATAAAATTTACATTCACTTTCATCATCATTCCTCATTTTTTTTTTTTTTTTNGAAATCTTTCTAGCAATTTACAATTCACAACAGATAACATATTAATGATACAAAAAATAACATAATCTAACATTATCATATCAATATCATATCATAATTACAATAATGCAAAAAAAATTTGTTTTTTTTTTTTTCTTTTCAAACTTAATTTAAAATATAATTCATTGTGAAAAACATTAAATGTGATGATATAATTCGTGAAATTTTAATTCAGAAAAATCAATGAAACATGAAAAAAAAAGAAAAAGAAAAAATTCGATTTTTTGAGGCGTGAAGGAAAAAATGGCACAGCAAACATTTTGGTAAATGTAAACTGTGCTGAATGATACGTTAGTTAATCAAAGTTGCTAAACTGAATTGGAAATTGAATTGATTTTGTTCACTTTTTAATTATTTAGTAACGAAATAGCAAAAGAGGGGGGGAGTAGACAAGTTACGGGATGCAGGATACGGGGTACGAGATACGGGGTATCTGGGAGAGGGAGGATGTGTAATGCGGAATGGATACGGGAGAGAGCGGGGAGGAGAAGAAAAATGATAAATGGAAGAGGAATGAAAATAGGAACAGGACGGTGATGGTGACGCTTAATGCTGATACAAATGATAATGATGATGCTGGTAATGATAATAATAATAATGATGATGATGATAATGATAATGATAATGATGATGATGATGATGATGATGAGGAGGTGGATGGTGCATGAAATGGAAAAGTCAGCTGTGAAAACGGGAAAGCATTGGATCGGTCGGGTAAGGGAGGCCCGTCGTCTCGTCATCGGATGCTGATATCACTGATGATATGATCAGTGACTAGCATCGTCTAATGGATATATATATATATATATACCGTAGTGATTTATTTATTAGCTTTCTTTCCTTTTCATTTCATTTCTTTCAGAGCTATTTTATTTTTCTTTTATCACTAATTAGTTTCATTCATTAGCATTCATTTTGATAATGAATGCATTTTATCACAAGAGCCCTTTTACCTAGAGTACTATCAGTGATTATTATTTTGTATTAGACTTTGTTAAAAATTACTATTTTATCTTTATCTCTTATCAGCGATAATTATTTTACAATCGTAGACTATATGTTACTAATTAGTTCCATTCATTAGCATCCTTTTTGATACATTTCATCATAGGAGCTATTTTACCTAGAGTACTATCAGTGATTATCATTTTGTATTGGACTTAGCTAAAAATTGCTATTTTATGATAATTATTTTACACTTAAATTGTATGAGAAATACTATCTTTAGCTCTGAGCAGGTTTTATTTTACATACATTTGCTAGCAAATTAATTTCTAACTTCACCTTAAATTGAAAAAAGAAATTAGCTATTTAAGTTTTTAATTGCGCATTTATCGTTTTTACGTCATCCATCTGTTGCTGTTAGTGATTAAATAATTCAAATTCAAAAAAAAAAAAGAATTTTTTTTTTTTTTAATGCAATTATTACGATCTGATTTTAAAAGAAAATTTTTTTTTTTTTTTGCAGTTAATCTTAGCTATTCATATGTAAAACTTTCGTCTGCTTTATACAATACTAGAAATTTTTTATAAAATCAAAATAAAACTTTAGAAGAAAATTTTCAAAATCTTTTAGTTGTTGGAGGTTAAGTTCAGAAAGAAGCCTTTTAAGTCTTTTTTTTTTTTTTGGAAAAAATTTTTGAAATAAACCTTATCATTGGAAAGCCAATATCAAAGGTGACACTGTAAAATCAAATATTTTCGAAAATTATTGAATCATTAAAATTTCATCTCCTAAATCATTTCCAGTTTTGAACTAAATTAATTTTACATTAAATGAAGGAAAAAAGGAACATTTAAATCAATATATTTTTTGGAAATTTTTTTTTTTTTTATACTTTCAAATCATGTGACTGAAATTTGAAACTTTAGCCATCCATCAAAAAGGTTCATTTTCTTCTTCTCTTTTACATTTCAGTAAATTGTTTCCTTTACCAGTGGAAAATTTTTAGTGAGAGGTATTTGAGAAAAGCCTTTTATGTTGATGATAATGATGATAATATATCAGTGCCATCTTTTCAATCTTATCATTAAAAAAAAAAAACGTATTAAATATAACCTGAAATAATACGCAATATGATTGCCGATGCAATTTTTATCGGTACAAATAATTTTACAAATGGCAAAAAAAAGTATGGAATTTTATTTTTATTTGTTCGTTTTTTTTTTCTTTTTTTTCATCATATTATTCCATAAATATATCATGTAAGAGTATAAATTTTTTTTTTATGTATTAAAAATTTTTGGCATTAAAAATAGCTTGAGATTCTGAAATTCAATTTAAACTCATTATTTTCCTATTTTTTTTTTGTTATTAATTAACTTCTCATTATTCTCTTATTTTCCACTTCTTTTTGTTTTTGTTTTTTGTTTTATTAGTTAATTCCCATTATTTACGTTATTTTCTTTTTATAAAAAATTGCAAATTTTGATGAAATAAATTTTTAATTAGAAGGAAATTAAGTAAATTTATCTGATTTACTACTACTACTACTTTTTCTTTTCTAATTTCTTTTTTCAACCAAAAAAAAAAAAATGTATTTTAGCGTTAAGTGTATTTCCTCTTAAATTAAAATAATTTCTCATGCACCCATAATCAAATGTTTACTTGTAAAAAAATAACTGATATGATTAAATTAAGCATTACTCAGTACTGATAAAGTGATTTATTATCTTTCCCTAGAAAAAGCAACATTTCCATCTGAATATATCATTATTATTTTCATATTTAATTACAATCAAACGTCCACTTTCTTCCATTTGGCCTATTCAAGTGACCAATACATTTGGATATATTTCGTTGTTAATTAGGTCCAGTATTTTATGACTCTTTCTCAGTTTTCAAGTAGCTCTTCAAACTGTCCAAAAGTGCCAAAAGAAAAAAGGGCCTTAGTGATCCTTTTCATTCTTTTGTCCATTTATTATTTGATTTCATTTTTTCATTTCCCATCACTTTCATTTATTCATCATTTATTAGGAATTCAAGTATTCAAATACAAGAGATACAATTAGATTCCATTAGGGAAAAAAAAAATCGAATCAAATCTCAAATATTATAAATCTATAAATTAAAAATTGAACTTTATTCAAATGATGATTGTTAAGAAAAATTTGGTTTGGTGTATAATTAAATATGTTTAAAGTATGCATCGTAAAACGATTTCTAATTGATTCCTGTTTAATTAGATGAACTAGTCAATTAGCTAGCTGCCAGACAGACCAGTTAATAGTACGATTAATGAATAACAATTAATAAGTTGCTACATTTGAATATTGCCAATTACTTGATTTAATGCTTGATTATTCTAAAAAGTTACTTTTAATTAATGGCCGGATAAATTATTAATGATAATATAATTTAAGTGAAAGCTAAAAATGATAAAATAATGCTTCAGTGAAGTCTAGAAAAGACAGCAATATGTTCGCTTGTTAATTAAACACATTTTTTTTTTTTTTTTTTAACCTAAATGACCTTTTTTTTGCAGCATATAACTAATATTTTAGGCTGCTGGTACATGCATCTGTAGTTGCCCAAAGATACATCCTATATTTAAATATTCTAATTAATTAGTTAACTTTGTTAACTATGTGATCATTGGAGCTAAATCAATAATTTGAAAAATGAAATATTTCTAATTTTGTCCCTAATCCAATAAATCTTGTATTTATTTGTATTACTAATTTGATGAAAGAATTTCTCATAAAAATCCAATTTATGAAATTGTAAAAAAAAAAAAAAAGAAAAGAAAGGAAGAATTACTAAGATCACTTTGATGAAATATTTCTGCAAGGATGCTTAAGCAGTTAAATTCAGTCCAGTGGTTATACTAATTTATGCATCAATGCGCATTAGACTCAATCTTAGTTCCAATCAGCAAATTTTCGTATAGATTAGACTCGGTCCTACTTTCAATCAACAAATTTTCCACTACCCAAAATTGTATACTAATTCAGTCAGGTAGAAATAGCGCATATCTGATGCATCATTCATTTCTATTCGCAAAAGATGAATCCTTCCTAGCCGGATATTATTTCCGATTTTCCGGCTGCATCAGTTAGTTGTACGGTGAAATATTCCTAAATATATCGTATATTATTTTAAGAAATCGGAAAAACACTGAAATGGGAAATGAATTTTCTTTCTTCATTTTCTTTTTTCCTTTCGATCAAAATTAGTCAATGTTTGATTGATTTTGATTACCGTTTAGCCGAATGCTAAAACTCCTTCTGTATGTTACATTCTCGAGAAATTTCATAACTTTTTTATTTCTTATTAGTTGAACTATTACTTTATTATACTTTATTACTAGGAAACATTTCTTCAATCCTCCAGATAATTCTTTGAAATTTGAAAATTTAAAAGATTGATGGTTTGATAACAATGAATTACATCGTGTACATATAAACACATTATTGAAAGATAAATCACAATTGTTACTAATATTTTCAAAATTTCTTTAACAAAATTTTGGGATCTTCTATATAAATTCATGTTTTTTTTTTTTTGATTAAAAAAGGATTAGTATTTTCATTGATATATTTCATTTCAATTCAATTCATTTCATTCCATTTTTTTTTTTTTTTTTGTTAAATTAATTTTTACAATAAAAAATGTCATTTGGAATGAACAAAGTCGACAACAAAGGATAAAATTGTGCAAAGTATTACATTGGAGAGAGAAAGAAAAAAAAAAAAATAAAATGATTTTTTTTTATCTGATTAAAAAGTATTAGAAATAATAATAAAAAAAAAAAAAAAAAAAAAAAAAAAAAAAAAAACGAAATTAAATGAAATGAATCGTAAAAGGAAGGAAGAAAGTAGCAATTTTTTGATGAATTATTTGGCGCAATCCATTTGCGCAAATCTAAAAAGGCTATTTCATTCTTTACGATCTAATATATTTCAATTTGAAATGAATTTTAAGAGTTTTCCTTCAAATTTCAAAAATACGAATTTTTTGTTACACGGAAATTTGCTACACAGCAGAAATGTTTGTTATTATTACTATTATTATTACTTTTTTTCTTTAAATAATATTGAAAATTTGAAAAGAAAAAATCAAACAATTCTTTCTTTTCTCATCAAAATCTGGCAAAATTAATTAATTTATCAAAAATTCGACTGAATGAATTATAATTAATTAACATGTTTACATTACTTTTATGAGCACTGCAAAATGATGCATCAAAAAATAGTAAACTGAAAACATAGAAAGCTTCGAAGTTAATTGTCAAATTTATGAGTTAGTAAAAATAGCAATTTTAAATTTTTTATCACATTATCACCGCCTCAAAAATATTGAGTGATAAAATTGTGCTTCGTATGTGTATGTGATAGTTTACGTGCATAAATTACGATTTAAATCTTTGTAAAATGATTTCATTAATAATGCAAAAACGATTTAAATTTCACTCAGTGGTTTAAATAATCAATTGTAATTCGGAAATCAATAACTTATTCGCATTCTCGAATTTAATATCAGAAAATGAACAAAAATTTAACTGATAATTATCTCATTTTATATATATAAAATATATATGTGACGGATAAAATTTTTCTTTATAAATTTATTTTTTAAGAAAATCTTTGAAAGATTATCATTGATTTAGTGATTGCTGATTAGTGATAAATTAATAGGTAAATGATAAATTATTATTTTGTGGCACATTTCCTGCCCCTTCAAAAGTTAACATCACATTGTGATCGACAAAAATTTATTTATTGCTAAAATTTCTCATAACAAAATTTATCAGTAGCATAAATATTAAATTTTTGTTTTAATTTTTACAAAAAAATTTATTTATTTAATTTTTGCAATATTTCATTTCATCAAACCTCTCATTTTTTCTCATTTCAAATTTCACAAACATTTAATTGTCGCATAAAAGAAAACAAAAAAAAAAAACAAAAGAAAAGTACGGAAATAATTTCCTAAAATATTTTTATTAAATTATTGTAATTATTTCGAAAAAAATTTTATCAAATCTTATGCAATACAAATCAAAATATATTCGACTTTTTATTGCATTGTTTTTTTTTTTGTGAACTGTTGTCAAAAATTTAAATTTTTATGATCCTAAAAATTAACAAATTTTTTCTGAAAAAAGAGCGAAGCAAAGAGCAAAAGAAACGAAATTATTGAAAAAAAAAAAAAATTAAAAATAAAAAACGAAAGAAATAATTTAAATTTTTTGCAGCATATTTTGTTGGATTCAATTATAAAAACGTCAATTGGAAGTGAAATTTTGCTAGGAAGAGAAGAAAAGAATTAAAATTTTAACATTTCAATCTATGCGAGGCGAAAAGACCAGTCGCCGTAAAATGGAACCGCCAAATATTAGCATTTTCAAGCAAACCATCGCCAACGAGGTGCTACTTCCTTTCATTGATTTGTATTTGCTGTAATTAATGAAAGTTTCGCCATTCTAATTAATCAGTTAGGTGAAACAAAGGTAAAATGATTGTTTTTAGCATTTAACGAAATTATGTTTTAATTAATCTTTTCAAAGAAATGCAATTCATTCATAATGGGAGCAGTTTTTTCTTTTTTTTTTTTTTTTTTTCCAATACCAATATTTTTAACTTACCTCTCTTCGTTTTTTTTTTTTTTTTTAATTAAAATAAAAAAGTTTTTTTTTCGCAAATTTTCTTAATGTTTCATTTCATCTTTCTTGTGGTCAGGAAAGTAAATTTTGATGCATTTTGTCTTTTCAAATTATATCTTAATTAATTAATTAAAATAATGAAAAACATACACACACACACACACAATTATATGCTGTATATTTTTCTTTTTTATTCTTTCTCTTTCTTTCTTTCTCTTCCCAGCCATATAAATATCATCATTTTTTGTTTGATTTAAATTTGTATATATTATAATTAAATTTTTGATGTCCTTTTTTTTAGATTTTTTTTTTTTTTTCAAATTTTAATAAATATTTGAAAGTTATATATAAGTGAAATTGTGTGATTATTTGAAATATTCAAAAAATTTTCTGCAAAAAAAAAAAAAAAAATGATTTCAGGCTAGTTCAGAAAACTTCACCTTCATTTCATTTCATCATTATTTTCAGGTTTTATTTATGACATATTTTACATTTTAACACAGCGAAAAAAAAAAAAAAAAAAAGGAAAAAGAAAAATTATACCATGAACAAAATCCGAGATAAATAAATAAATGAATGAATAAATCAATAAATAAAATTTGAAACACATATATATATATATATATATATATATACTTAGTATGACAAAAGATATGAATGAAAATTTGAAAACATATTTAAGTTTCAAATTTTATATTCGATTATTTCGGAGTACTCTCTGCAAAATTAAAAATTACACCATATTTTTATGCTATCATTACAACAATAAATGCTATAATTATATTAATGAAAAGAAAGAGAAAAAAAAAAAAGAAAAGAAAAGAAGGAAGAAGAAGAAGTTAAATGATTTGAATGAAAGCCGAAAAATTGAAGAAATGGAGAAATGCGAGAAATGATTAAAATAGTCTTAGATGATGGTTCAAAAATTCCACCCATTTTCATTTTTCTGTTCCGTTTTCATTCCTCACAAATAATTTTACAACTATTTCACTTTCCAGTTGTGAGCATGCCGAAAACGGACTCACTGATTACGGCCACTGATATCATCAGAATGCTGTGTAATTAGACAAATTAGACAGGTGGCATTCAGTGTTAGCAATATATATATTTAATTGATTGCCCTAAGGGGTAGTTTTATAAAATATAATGTTGAAAATGTTTTGAGTTTATGAAATATATTTATTTATTTTTGAACTTTTGCGCCAATTCTTTTATTAAATTTTTATTGATGCTATTAGCATTAAGTTATAAATTTGTATCTTGGATTATTTAAATTTTTGCTCCTGTATAAATTGTAGACAGTCATACTGATTGAAGTTTTATTATCTGAAAGAGACTGACTATGGTATTATTTCGTATGCGAGATGTGGTAAGTTAAATTTTATTTTATCTTTTTTTTTTTCCTTTCTTTTCTTACATTTAGATAAATTTTAAGTTTTTAAATTCAAGCAAATTTTTTTTTTTTTGTTTTTAGTCCATCAGAATTGTCTTATGAGTAAATAGTTCTTTAAATGTAAATGTCAATTTTAGGTAGAGCACTTTAAATTATTCACAACAGTTAGAATTAAAATTTCAAAAAAAAAAAAAAAAAGAAAAATGCTAACTTATTTCAAAACTTTTCAACTTATCATTCATTTATTAATCAATCCACTGATAACTTTATGCAACATATATGAGCTTAAAAATTGGCTATAATTATTGAATCATAACTTGTTTGCTCTAATTTTGATAATTTAGCTAATTAATAGCAGCTAAATCAATCCAAATTGGAATAATTTTTTTTTTCGAATCTTCCTTGTCTTCAACTTTTGTTTTAAAGTGATTTTTTTTCCGTATAATAATAATACTTTCTCTTGGCTTTATTTTTTTTTTAAATGTAATTGAGAGTTCACTATTTTATTTGAAAAAAAAAGAAAAAGAAAAAAGCTGAAATGTTTTATCACAAATATTTGTTTTTTCTCCTCTCCTTCTTTTTTCACCTACAAAATTTTGCTCTTTTAACACTTATCACATTATCACTATTTAGTTACGCTATGTAATAAAAAAAAAATAGCCTTTATAAAAACTTGAAGAGTTCTTAGAATTTCATGCATTCATTACATATCGTAACTTTTTGCCCATTTGAAAGATTCAATTGCTAATTGAAAAAAAAAAAAAAAAAAAGAAAAAAGAAATAAATGAAAAAGTGCTTCTGAAATAGTTTATTAAAAAAAAAAAAAAGCGTTGAAATTTTTTCAAAATTGCAAACATTATGAAAAAATTTAAAAAATAAAAATAGCGCCATTCCTCATGGCAGAATAATAATGACAATAATAATAATTATTAATAATAATAATATAATAATAATAATAAT
>RCAB01000949.1:0-11099 GCA_003640385.1 Setaria digitata
CTTAATCGAGATTCATCCAGTACCTTGATCTCAGTGCTTAATCGAGATTCATCTAGTATATTCAATGCTTAGCTTTGTTGAACTTGTCGCTTGTTCAGTCGATCGATCCAATATTTTCATTCTGATATTTATAAATCTGTTTATGAATAGATTTTTGAAATTTTTGTTCTTTTTTTTTTTCTGCATAATTTAGTTTTGGTTTACGCAATGATAATAACGATATTGTTATGGCTTCTAAATTTTTTCTATATCATGAATAATTAGAATTAAGCGAATGGATGAAATGAATCGGTGATTTCTCCATGCATTATAATAAATTCAGGATTAATTTGCATATGAGTTACGAAAGAATGGATAAAAAAGATATTGAGTTTATGCTAATTTTAATTTTCCAATTAGAAATCTTTTGTTTTTTTGTTTCTTTTTTTCACAAATCATCATTACAATAAAAAAAGGTAGAGATTTTTCATAAATTTAATTATTGTGAAGCAGCTGTGGTTCTTTTTTGTTTTGTATATGTAAGGAATAATAATAGAATTGGAATAAATAAAATATCTTTTACAATATCACTTTTTCTTTTTCTTTTTTGTTCATTTAAAATAACACTTTAAATTATTAATTTTTTTTTTCAACTATTTTATATAATTAATTTCTAAATTTGATTTTTAATAGCTATTTCATGTTAGGTTATGAAATTTATAGCTTATCAGAAATTTTGTATTCGAAGATAAAATTCAGCAGAGAAAATTTTCCCAAAATGAATATTTATTAAATATAAGCAAGATTTTATATATTTAAATCATATTATTAGTAAGTTATCGTTATTTTCTTCTATATTGGATGGATTTTACATATAAAATGCAAATTATGAGATTTCTCATCTTCATTAAAATGTAGAGAAGTTAGATTCATTTGCATCAATATTTGTTTATTAAATTTGTAAGAATTCAATTCGATTTCTTTAAACTGTTAAATTAAAAGAAAAAAAAAAAAGGGAAGAAAGGAAAAATTATATCATTAATAATTTTCCTTATTAATAAATGCCTCAATTATTATTGTTAAACTTAAAATGAATTACTTTTTATACAATTTCATAAATGACCAATCATTTTGTGAATTGCATAAAAAAAAAAAAAAGAATTGAATTTAGATAAATTTTACTAAAGTACATTTATGAGAAAAGTGTTTCAACTACTCTCATTCATTTCCTTTCAAATATATTTTTATTTAGTTCTGTTTTTTTTTTTTTTTTTTTCTCTTTTTTTACAGAACAATTTGTAAAAAATTTTGCTTAGACATGTGAAGAAAGAGAAAAACAAAAACAAAAACTTTATTCAAAATTAATTAAATAAATTTTAAAATTAATTGCAAAATATTTGACAAAAGTGAATAGTTATTCATCGATTGTCGGACTAATTATTGTGTTCAGAATAATATCGCAATGAAAATTACAGCGAAATTCATTTTTACTTATATATATATATGAAGAAAGAGAGGTAAAATGAGAGAGGGAGAGACGGAAAAAGAAAAAAGCATTATTATATTATTGATTTGTAGTCATATAATTTGCGCTATTCCTCATACTGATACAACTAAGCCTGACCTTTTAACGCTCTAAGTTTGACCTTTATATTCTCGTTGTTTTAAGATACACTTTCATCCTTTCTCTCTCATCTCAATGATTGTAATACTAAGCTGATTAATTGATGCAAAAACAATATTTGCTACAACAATTAATGTTGTTATATCTGTAAAAGAGAAGGACCACTAACTCTCACCTAATTAGTACTGCTATCTTTTAAGAACTATGATAATAATTATCATCAAAATACTACTAGTCACAAGTAACAGCTATTAATAGTTGTGAGGATGTCTGATAATCAATTAATTACTTGAAATTACTGATAGTTATTTCGAATTAAAACTACTGATAACTATTTCTAAACCAGTGATAACACTGGACCTAATAATTACTCCCATCAGCACACAATTTAATGCAAAATCAATAAGTATTCAGTGGCCTGAAGTCGAAATGAATTAAGAAATGGCTCCGTTAATATGGCTGGCTCTTTTCTGTGTGCAATGTAAAAGCTCGGCCTCATTCGCTTCTGTCCTTTCATAATGAATGTGTGGGTGGTTGGCTCCTATATGGGTATGTGGGTGGAGTTCGTGTTTAGGTGGGCCAACAAATGCGTGTGTAGACAGATGCGCACATGTGCACTAGTGAAGTCAACGCGTGTGCGTGGGTGGATTAGTGAAGGTGTCGTGGGTGGGTGTGTGTGGGCGAACTGATGCGTGTGTGGGTGGCGGAGTGAAGGTGTCGTGGGTGGGTGTGTGTGGGCGAACTGATGCATGTGTGGGTGGCGGAGTGAATTTGTTTGTGAAATGAAGTATTACAAGGGTATTTGTGATGATTTAGAAGGAGTTGACGGCAATTATTGATATTTTAAAGTTTGTTTACGTTATCCCCAATGGATGTGACATTTGCATTCAGTTGCAAACTGTCTCTTTCAATTTTATTTCGCACTAACATTTCGTTTCATTGTTATTTCATTTCTGATATATATATTCATATCCAAATACATATTTATATATCTTTATGTATATATATTTAAAACCATAGTTCTACTTTCTTAAACATTTCCAATGTTAAATCAGTTCTTTCTAATTCTCATTTCTAAATCATTTATCATTCCTTAATTAATTTAACAACTAATTAAAACAGGTGCTACATTTATGTCTCTTTTTTTTTTTTTAATCAAATTATTAGTGAAATATTAGATGCTAAAAACAGTTTTTTTTCACATATTAATAAATAAACATATGTTTGGAATAAATTTAGAGTATATTATGCTGACTAAATCCAATAATTCGTAATTGCTCATTACCATTATCACTTCTTCATTAATCTTATGGATTAAATATCACTACCACTTTTTCTTTCTTTTTTTTTTTTTTCTTTCGTCCTAAAATTTAATTTCCATTTTGTTATCTAAAACTATATTTGTAATTTCTTAACATTTCCAATGTTAAATTAGCTCTTTCTAATTCTTCGTGATTCATTTATCAATTTTTAATTAATTTAACAGCTAATAGTTCTTATTTTTTTAATTCAACATGGTTCATTTATCAGTTTTTCATTTTAATTTAACAGCTAATTAGTCTGCATCACATATCTCTAACCATTAATTGTTATTAGTGATAAATATGATCATTGATATCAATTTAATTTCCTATTTGCTGCATCCATTCTCAGCTTTAGATAATTAATTCATCATCACAATAAGTATAATTTTCACCTGAAATATTTTCATTTCCAATTTGCTTTAAAAATAAAAAAATTCCGAGAAAAAGTGCACAGAGTACTTGGTCATTCATTTTCTGTGCAAAATTTTGATACTAAACTTTATATTTTAACAATAATGTTAGTGATATCACTGCATACGTCATCCACACGTTTTTTTTTTTTTTTTGTTTAATGTGTTTTAAAATTAAAATTGAAATTTTCGGGCTGACTTCAAGGTCTACTAAATATTTCCCCAAAAAACAATGCCATTAAGTAATTTTTCCCAAAAATTTGATTTAATGCTTTTTCTTTTCCATTAAATATTTCTCATACTTTTTCCTAAAATTTCCCAAAACATTACAGTTTGACTTTCAGTGTTTGTATATCAAATGCTTGCATATTTTTACATCCTGTTTCATGTTTTTAAAAACTTCGACAAATTCATATTGAAAATGAAAAAGAAAAAAGAGATTTATAATGGAAAATGAAGAAGAAGAAAAATATGGAGCAAATTTTTACATCATTCTAAAATTTTCGTTTTTTTCTACTCAAATTAATTAACGCCAAAGGTTAATATCTATTGGAATTGTAAAAAGTAAAAAAAAAATAAGAAAGATATGCATCAAAAATGGCCAAGAATTATTGTTTTCATTTTCAATTTTAAAATTAAAAAATATATTTTACCTGTTTTATTTTTTTGTTTTTGTGATTTGATGAAGTTAAGTGTTTATTTTCAGATCTTCTTGATCACATCCAGCTTATGACAGAACGATCGGATGGTATGCCATTGCAAAATGGTGGAATTTCAACGTCGTCATCTTCCAAACGTAGTAAAGTGAGAGGTTCAAGAATTTCACATGGCTCATCACGTTTATCACATTTATTCTCGAAGATTTCTCGAAGAGATAAGGTTATCATTTTGCCTTTTTGCAGGAAATTATTATTTTGTATCATACATATACTTCTTGCCATGATAATTTTGTTGCTACAGTGGAAAAAAGTTATAACTATGAGTTATTGCTTAGCATTGCATCTTTCTTAGCTCACAAAAGGTATTTTTATATAATTATTTTATTACCTTTATTATATCAATTATAATTTGGATATAAAGTATTTTAAGCCTTAAAAAAACAAAGGTATTAGTTAATATAAAAATTTAAAATTCTCAAGAATAAAAAAATGATTTCAGTAAAAATAAAGCTGTTACATGAGGAAAAAAAAAGTTACTTATCAGTTCCAAATCAAGGCTGATAAAAACATTGTAATATAACCAATTTTCTTTTTTTTTTAAGCAGGTTCAAATTAGTAGCGTTAGTCGTTTTAAATTTCTTAATTTCACCATTTCTTCATCTATAAGAATTTTATTTCCATGCGTTAAATTCAATTTATTAATTAGCTGATTATTGTATTGTTTCACCATCATGATAATATCATTTTATTGAGAATATCCATTTTCCATTATCATTTGAATTGATAATAATTTCAGTCCGTGAATATTTATCATCATCTTATTGAAGTGCTCGTTCAGTGTTATCTTCCGCTTTTCTTTTTTTTGTTTGATTTTTGTTTTTTTAATTTTTTACTTTTTTTTTTCTTCTTTTATTTCAGAAAGCATCAAACAGTTATTACGCTCCTGCTGAACCACCGTTCACTTCCACTCCCGATATGTCGGGAGAGGAGGATGGTGTCGAAGTGTCGTATGTTGAGACGGAAAGTGAGATGAATGATGATTCCGAGGATACCATTCCGGTTGTCGATTCCGCTAATCCGAAAGGTACGCCAAGCCGGATGCTTTATGTTGATAGTGCAATTTTGGACGATTCAACCACAACAACAACCGCATCAGCTGACTATAGCAGTAGTTCCGCATCAGGCAACATGAATATTATTCCAGTTAGTTAGTTGAATTTTTACCATTTTCATTTTCAAATTTTATACATTTCAAAAAATTCAATAATAGTTTACTCTTTCTGCATTTTATATTTAGAAAAATTTTGCACTTTGAACAAAATTTCAAATATCAATGAAATCTTTTTCATACATTTCAATGAAAAATCATTATTTCGCCAAAGAAGAAGAAAAAAATCGTTATAATTAGCTGAAATTTGCTTTAAAAAAGAATTTTTTTTCCTTTTTTTCTTAATTATGACTACTGAATGCACTACACCTTAGTGTTCTTTCGTAAAATATATTGTTGTGTTAGGAGGAGAAAGGAGCAAAAAAAAAAAGAAAAAAAGCAACAAACAATTTTGAAAAAATGAAAATTCAAAAATTCCTATAGATTCTTTTGCAGTAATAATCATTATCATTACTTTATCAGTATGGATATATTGTTTTTGCTCATTACTTTCTACTTTTCATCTTGTGCACTGAAAAATATGATCATATTGTTTCGTACTTCTCCGTGCTTTTGTTTTTTGTTTCTTTCTTGATAAATTTGATGCAAAATCTGACCATTCATTTTTGATGCATCAGTAAGCTTTTTTTACAATCCAGGAAAAAATCTTTTAAAAATCTCGATAATTCATTATCATTTCTAATGCAATTTTAATGATCATTCTCTTTTTCTTTTCATTTTTTTTCATTTTTTTTTTTTTTTTTTTTTGTACTTTAAAATCATTTTTATTTTTTGCTTAAAGAATTTTACAGTTTATATTTACTTTGCCGGTCATTTTTATGAAATTTTTTTCAAATGAAAAAAAGCTGCAAATTTTCATTTCATTTTCAGGAGCAGATGATACGGGGTAATTTCGTTGCCTGTTCGCCAACTAATCAACAACTTCGACAATCAACCACAGCTACAACAGCAACTGATCTTACTGCAAATGTTGTTGAAAATGCAAATTTCACTCATCGTATGAATTTGAAAAAACTATGGTATGTATTGCTGTATAAATTTCAGTAAATGAGTATTTGTGTAACTAATAATAGTTCCAGTAATTTTTTTTTTTTTCTCAATCAATCATGTGACGATATTTTGCAGAATGCATTAATTTCTTCTTGTTTTTTTTTTTTCTATCACTAATAATTGAATATATCTAGTAACAACCTTTCTCTAATTATCAGCTATTATCAAATTTTTTTTTTGGAATTGATGTTATTTGGAAATTTACAAATTTATCTTTCCACTCATATACAACCTTTTTTTCTTAATTTTCTTTATAAAAAAAAAAAAAAAAAAAAAAAAGAAAAAACACAAACCAAAATCTTTAAAAAACTTTAATTAATCAAAATAAAATAGTACTTTCGCCTGTATATATCTATCATTAAGGAAAAAATATATATTTGTATATTTTATTAATGACTAATTTATACATTTAATGCATTTTCGATTTAGTTCTTACAAGCGATTAAGCATATTTTATGGCTAATGAAGAGGAAGAGAGGATAATTGGGTACATTTAAATTACTTATGTAACTTAGGAAGCTAATAAGAATTAATTCTTTTTCATTTCATCAATTTTCAGTTCTTGCATTTCTTTGATAGATCATTTGTAATTGAATATATATATATTTTTTCATTTATAGGTATATTGCTATTGCTGCTGTGCAATTCTTTTTGGCTATTGTCATAGTGTTTTGGAGTTTAATCGTCGTTAAAATTCTGTATGATGATTTTTATGATGATAATCGGTCAAAATCATCATATTTGTGCAGTTTTATTGATGGAATCGATTCATGGTTATCACTGGATCTATCAGAAATGTTCAACTGTAACGATGCTTCGAGCAGCTTCTTCGAACGACTGCATCATGAAGCTGAAATGATTGTTAATTTTATAATAACACAGTTTCATTTTATTCTAACCATGTTTTCATCTATAAAATTTGCAACATTTATTCAGTTCTACGAGGAATGGCTATCGAAACTGATGGAAGAGTGGAAGGAAATTTTCGATGAATACTATGAGATTTTTTGGACAAATCTTCTGAAATACAATGATATTGTTTGGATAATTTTGGATGATTGCAAGGAGAAATTTTACGAATTATTCACCAATATTTACGTGAAAATTGAACAAAAGTACTTTAGTTTGTTAGGCTAGAAAATTAGTTATAATCTTTTAAATAATTATCTTCAGATTGACTTTTCCAACATTGATCATATGCCGATTTCTTTCTTATCCACTTATTTCAATGAAAAGTTCGATCATTGTCATTTCATTGCTGTTTGTATAGGGAATTGACTGAATTGAAACTGAACTGAATTTAAATTGACTGAGTTCAACGTAAATTCAAATTGATGTGGTGCTCTTACTGATATAATTTTCGAGACTTTATGATTTTGAATGAATGTGAAAATTAATTATTTAATTAGAACCTTTTATCAGTTCTGTACTGGCTGTTTCATGTTCATAAATTGCAATTTAATCATGGTTGCTAAAGAAATATACATTTCTGCTCTTTAATATGCAATTGTTTCACAAATGTTATCAACATTTTCTGCTTTCTTTTTCAGGAACATTTATTAGAAGTTTGATAATTCTTAGATTTTTCCTTCATTTTCTTTTTTTTTTTTTTTTTAAACCATAAATGTTATAACGTTAAACAGAAAAGTCAAAAGTTTTTCAACTCTATTGCAAATTCGTGATAACCATTCCAAACTAGCCGTTTATGAAAATACACCTTTTAAGTTTTCTTTTCGAAAAGGAAAATAGCTTAGGGTTCGATTATTCTTGAAATTACTCCTCCAACTTTTATTGATATTAGAAGTGGTTGATAAGGTACTTTTTTCTAACAGAAATTGTTTTAAGCCTTGCGGCTGCCTTTAATTTTCGTGCGTGTATATTTCTTTTAAGTTGTCTAGTACAATTAAATGCTTATGTCAGCGATACTTTGATACTTTACTTTGTATGCTAATTAATCATCATGTGAAAAATTAAACAAAATCATTAATGATTTTGGAATAATAAAATTCGTCCAAAAATGTTGTAAAAACTATGACAGGAATTTAAATCATTTAATGGAAATAGCTAAATTCTGGAGAGAAATGGAAAAAGAAAATTTTCGCAATATCATTTCCATATGGCAGGCAGTTATGCTGGTTGGTCGAAGCGATGAAAGAAGAATAAAAAGTAAAATTTTTTGATAATAATAAATGATGAATGATAAGAGGAAGGGTTGGTAAGTATTGCTAATTGCTAACTGCTGTTAATTACCGGCGGTGACGAGTTCATGTGAAATTTGAGAGAACTATGGGAGAGGGTAGGTGAGGACGACAAAAAATGTCACTTATGAAAGAATGAACAATCATTTGTGATCTGATAAAATGATAGCGGAAATATCATTTTATCAGATCACAATTAAACTAACAATTCGGAAAAAGTATATAGAATTTAAAACTTTAGGAAATATCGTCAGATAATAATTGCTTTTGAATGGAAAGCCATCTAAAAATGTCACATTGAGAATCAAATTCTCGAATTTCAATGCTCTAAAAGTCGTCATTAATTTAACCACCGTCTTTTCTCTTCATGTGCGTGGAATATAATAAGCAATTTTACTATTGCTATTAATTTAACATTTAACTTAAAATAGTATTAATTTGAAATATTTTTTTCTTTTTATTCCAATTATTTATTTTGATAAGAAAATATTAATTGAAACAATAAAATTTTACAGTATAAAAGAAGAAGAACTGATTCGAATGCGAACTAGGATGTATTTTTTTTTTGATTCCAAAAATGTCTTTCAGTTCTTTCAGACACAGCCAGAGAATAGAGTGGAGTGAAAAAAAAAAACTTCTAGCAATGATTATTTTAAAAGATTCTATTCTGGAACTGTTAAAAAAATAAAGCATTATTTTACAACCATTATATCGATTATCAAATAGCTAATATTTTAAATAGAATATTTTTAAAAAAAAAAAAAACTTTGTGTTTCATTTAATCGAAACAAATAAAAAAGTATTTCTTTGCTGGTTTATTTCTATGTTTCACGTTTGATCGATTTAAAGAATGCTTGAAAACTTTACAAGCCAATTAATTATTAGCTGTTGTTGTTGGAAAGTAAATAAAATTTACATATGAATGGTCATTTGGCAATTCGAAAATTTATGATGACAATAATAATTAATAAGCTAAAAAAAAAAAAAATTTTAGGAAAAAGTTAAATCGTTTTTTTTTTTTTTTCTAAGCGAATTGTTAAAACAAGATGCAGTTAGCTGTTCAATTAAAAAAAAACAAAAGCAGAGTAAATGAAAATAAGTCAATTCAGTAGCTTCATATATATATGCCCATAAGATTGTTAATAATTCTGAATGTTAAGATTTGCACTTGCTGATAAATTACCCTAATTTCATAGTTTTGTTCAAAGTTTAAAGTCATGAAAATGTAAACAAAGTCATGAAAATGTAAACAACGTCATGAAAATGTAAACAACCAGTTTTAAAATTTAAATTTAATAAAAGGTTAAAGTTAGATCGTTCTTTTTTTTTTTATAAAAAATTTTATAAAATAGTTAAAATTTTTCCATAAATCATAATTGATTATAATGTATTCCGAACATTCCTCCAAAATGATACACTGATTTTGAGATGAATTATGGAATTGTGAAAATTACGCATTAATTAGTATGAATTAATGAACAGAAGAAATATTCTCAATTCTGTCATTCAAGCTAGTATAGGCGTAGTGAGATTTGAACAGCTAAAGTAAGTTTATTTTCCTCATTACTTCACCATTTTGTCACCGGAAATTTTATTCCATTCAGATTTGTTTTTTCTTTTCTTTTTTTTTCTTTTTTTTAGGAACATATTTCGTTAAGAGTTTGCAGTAGCAAAATTATTTTTAGCTTCAAGGGAAAAAAAAAAAATTCCTCTCTTATTTTAATACCAATACATTTTTAGAATTCCTCACATTTAGTGATTAATTTTCCGCACATTTTGCTACATCTTCATTTTAAAAGCTTCGAAATGTTGCAGTCATCTGACTGAACGTGACCCATTACTACAGAGGGGTCAAGTTATTCATCTCTATCAATTTGTGGAAACACAAAAATGTCTTATAATCTATGCAAATGAGCAAAGTTTGCTTTCATTTGAATATTTACTCAAAGACAATTTTTTCATTAAGAAATAAGTTCAAGTCAGTATTTAATGCATTTTTTTTCCTATCTATTTTCAGGATATACTGGATAAATTTTGCGCTAGAAATAATATTATTGCTTATATTCTGGCATAAAAGAAACACTTAGCTAGAGAAAACAGTTTACAGACTAAATTTCTAAATAATTTCAGAAAATTTAAATTCAAAAATATTTCATTGCGCTCATTTGATCATTAGTTGCAATGAATTTTTGCATTGAATGTCTTGAAAAAAGTATAATTATTAGCTAGCTCCTTTGCATTGAAAAATAAATTGTCATAATTTCAGACATCTTGTTAATTAAGGTGCTTTGGAAAGAACAGTCTTCAAGCAGTCTAAGGGGGGAAAAAAAAACTATCGTTGAAGGATAGACTGAATGAAGATGAAATGACTGAGACCAAAATGCGACAAAAAAAAAATTGAAGTGCGCGATATGTGTAATAATTTAAAACTGAAGATACAGAGCATAGAAGAAGCCATTCGAATGAATGATTCTTGAAGTTTTCTGATCTGAAGATGCCTAAGGAAGATTTGTGATCAAAAGATACATAACGAAGACAGACTTCTTCTGTATATGAAGATACAAAACGTGAAAGAAGTCATTCAAGTGCAATAATTCATGAAGGTTTGTGATTTCAAGATGCACAATGATCACCTGAAGATACCTAATGAGCAATTCTGATCTAAAGTGATGACTGATGAAGATTTCTGATCTGGTGATACCTAAAG